>CM037003.1:8468093-8473093 GCA_020854095.1 Dasyurus viverrinus | reverse complement strand
CTCTCCCTGCTCTCTCCTCTTTCTCTCTCTCTCCCCTCTCTCTCCTCTTTCTCTCTGTCTCTCTCTCCCCCCCTCTCTCTCCTCTTACCTCCCTCTCCTCTCTCCCCCCCCTCTGTCCTCTCTCTCTCTCTCCCTCTCCTCTCTCTGGCTCTCCTTCTCTCTCGCTCTCCTCTCTCACTGTCTCTTTCCCCTTCTCTCTCTCCCTTCTCTCTCTCCCCTCTCTTTTCTTTCTCTCCCCTCTATCTCTCTCTCTCCTCTTTCCTCCCCCCCTCTCTCCCCTTCTCTCTTCTCTCTCTCTCTCTCTCTCCCTCCCTCCCCCTCTCTCCTCTTTCCTTCCTCTCTCTTCCTCTCTCCCCCCTTTATCCTCTCTCACTCTCTCTCTCCTCCCTCTCTCTCCCTCTCTCTCTCCTCTTTTCTTTCTCTCTCTCTTTCTCTCCCCTCTCTCTCTCCTCTTTCCTCCCCCCCCTCTCCCTCCTCTCTCTCTCTCTCTCGCTCTCCTCTCTCACTGTCTCTTTCCCCTTCTCTCTCCTTCTCTCTCTCCCTTTTCTCTCTCTCCCCTCTCTTTTCTTTCTCTCTCTTTCTCTTCCCCTCTATCTCTCTCTCTCCTCTTTCCTCCCTCCCTCCCCCTCTCTCCTCTTTCCTTCCTCTCTCTTCCTCTCTCCCCCTCTTTCTCCTCTCTCACTCTCTCTCTCCTCCCTCTCTCTCCCTCTCTCTCTCCTCTTTCTTTCTCTCCCCTCTATCTCTCTCTCCTTTTTCCTCCCCCTCTCTCTCTCTCTCCCCCCTCTCTCCCTCTCTCTTCTCTCTTCTCTCTCCTCCTCTCTCTCTCCTCTTTCTTTCTCTCTCTCTTTCTCTCCCCCTCTATCTCTCTCTCTCCTCTTTCCTCCCTCTCTCCTATCTGTCTCTGTCTCTCCCTGCTCTCTCCTCTTTCTCTCTCTCTCTCCTCTTTCTCTCTCTCTCTCTCTCCCCCCCCCCTCTCTCCTCTTTCCTCCCTCCCCCCCTCTGTCCTCTCTCTCTCTCTCCCTCTCCTCTCTCTGGCTCTCCTTCTCTCTCACTCTCCTCTCTCACTGTCTCTTTCCCCTTCTCTCTCTCCCTTCTCTCTCTCCCCTCTCTTTTCTTTCTCTCTCTTTCTCTCCCCCCTCTATCTCTCTCTCCTCTTTCCTCCCTCCCTCCCCCTCTCTCCTCTTTCCTTCCTCTCTCTTCCTCTCTCCCCCTCTTTCTCCTCTCTCCACTCTCTCCTCCCTCTCTCTCCCTCTCTCTCTCCTCTTTTCTTTCTCTCCCCTCTATCTCTCTCTCTCCTCTTTCCTCCCCCCCCCTCCCTCTCTCTCCCTCTCTCTTCTCTCTCCTCCTCTCTCCTCTTTCTTTCTCTCTCTCTTTCTCTCCCCCTCTATCTCTCTCTCTCTCCTCTTTCCTCCCTCTCTCCTATCTGTCTCTGTCTCTCCCTCCCTCTCCTCTGTCTCTCCCTGCTCTCTCCTCTTTCTCTCTCTCTCTCCTCTTTCTCTCTCCTCTTTCCTCCCTCCCTCCCCCTCTCTCCTCTTTCCTTCCTCTCTCTTCCTCTCTCCCCCTCTTTCTCCTCTCTCACTCTCTCTCTCCTCCATCTCTCTCCCTCTCTCCTCTTTTCTTTCTCTCTCTATTTCTCTCCCCTCTATCTCTCTCTCTCCTCTTTCCTCCCCCTCTCTCCCTCCCTCTCTCTCTCTTCTCTCTTCTCTCTCCTCTTTCTCTCTGTCTCTCTCTCCCCCCTCTCTCTCTCCTCTTTCCTCCCTCTCCTCTCTCCCCCCCTCTCTGTCCTCTCTCTCTCTCTCCCTCTCCTCTCTCTCGCTCTCCTCTCTCACTGTCTCTTTCCCCTTCTCTCTCCTTCTCTCTCTCCCTTTTCTCTCTCCTTCTCTCTCTCCCCTCTCTTTTTTTTTCTCTCTCTTTCTCTCCCCTCTATCTCTCTCTCTCCTCTTTCCTCCCTCCCTCCCTCCCCCTCTCTCCTCTTTCCTTCCTCTCTCTTCCTCTCTCCCCCCTCTTTCTCCTCTCTCACTCTTTCCTCCCTCTCTCTCCCTCTCTCTCTCTCCCTCTCTCTCTCCTCTTTTCTTTCTCTCCCCTCTTTCCTCCCCCCCTCTCCCTCTCTCTCTCTCTCTCTCTCTCTCCTCTCTTCTCTCTCCTCCTCTCTCTCTCCTCTTTCTTTCTCTCTCTCTTTCTCTCCCCTCTATCTCTCTCTCTCCTCTTTCCTCCCTCTCTCCTCTCTGTCTGTCCCTCCCTCTCCTCTCTGTCTCTCTCTCCTCTTTCATCTCTCCCCTGCTCTCTCCTCTTTCTCTCTCTCTCTCTCTCCCCCTGTCTCTCCTCTTTCTCTCTCTCTCTCTCTCCCCCCCCTCTCTCTCCTCTTTCCTTCTCTCTCTCTTTCTCTCCCCTCTATCTCTCTCTCTCCTCTTTCCTCCCTCTCCTCTCTCCCCCCCTCTCTGTCCTCTCTCTCTCTCTCTCCCTCTCCTCTCTCTGGCTCTCCTTCTCTCTCTCTCTCTCCCTCCCTCTCCCTCCCTCTCTCTTCTCTCTTTTCTCTCCTCCTCTCTCTCTCCTCTTTCTCTCTCTCTCTTTCTCTCCCCTCTATCTCTCTCTCTCCTCTTTCCTCCCCCCCTCTCTCCCTCTCTCGCTCTCGCTCTCCTCTCTCACTGTCTCTTTCCCCTTCTCTCTCCTTCTCTCTCTCCCTTTTCTCTCTCCCCTCTCTTTTCTTTCTCTCTTTCTCTCCCCTCTATCTCTCTCTCTCCTCTTTCCTCCCTCCCTCCCCCTCTCTCCTCTTTCCTTCCTCTCTCTTCCTCTCTCCCCCCTTTCTCCTAACTCACTCTCTCTCCTCCCTCTCTCTCTCCTCTTTTCTTTCTCTCCCCTCTATCTCTCTCTCTCCTCTTTCCTCCCCCCCTCTCTCCCTCCCTCCCTCTCTCTCTCTCTCTCTCTCCTCTCTTCTCTCTCCTCCTCTCTCTCCTCTTTCTTTCTCTCTCTCTTTCTCTCTCCTCTCTGTCTCTCTCTCCTCTTTCTTCTCTCCTCTGTCTCTCCCTGCTCTCTCCTCTTTCTCTCTCTCTCCCCTCTCTCTCCTCTTTCTGTCTCTCTCCCCCCCCCCTCTCCTTTTTCCTCCCTCTCCTCTCTCCCCCCCTCTCTGTCCTCTCTCTCTCCCTCTCCTCTCTCTGGCTCTCCTTCTCTCTCGCTCTCCTCTCTCACTGTCTCTTTCCCCTTCTCTCTCTCCCTTCTCTCTCTCCCCTCTCTTTTCTTTCTCTCTCTTTCTCTCCCCTCTATCTCTCTCTCCTCTTTCCTCCCTCCCTCCCCCTCTCTCCTCTTTCCTTCCTCTCTCTTCCTCTCTCCCCCTCTTTCTCCTCTCTCACTCTCTCCTCCCTCTCTCTCCCTCTCTCTCTCCTCTTTTCTTTCTCTCCCCTCTATCTCTCTCTCTCCTCTTTCCTTCCCCCCCCCTCCCTCTCTCTCCCTCTCTCTTCTCTCTCCTCCTCTCTCCTCTTTCTTTCTCTCTCTCTTTCTCTCCCCTCTATCTCTCTCTCTCCTCTTTCCTCCCTCTCTCCTCTCTGTCTCTGTCTCTCCCTCCCTCTCCTCTCTGTCTCTCTCTCCTCTTTCTTCTCTCCTCTGTCTCTCCCTGCTCTCTCCTCTTTCTCTCTGTCTCTCTCTCTCCCCCCCCCCCCTCTCCTCTTTCCTCCCTCTCCTCTCTCCCCCCCCTCTCTGTCCTCTCTCTCTCCCTCTCCTCTCTCTGGCTCTCCTTCTCTCTCGCTCTCATCTCTCACTGTCTCTTTCCCCTTCTCTCTCTCCCTTCTCTCTCTCCCCTCTCTTTTCTTTCTCTCTCTTTCTCTCCCCTCTATCTCTCTCTCTCCTCTTTCCTCCCTCCCTCCCTCCCCCTCTCTCCTCTTTCCTTCCTCTCTCTTCCTCTCTCCCCCTCTTTCTCCTCTCTCACTCTCTCCTCCCTCTCTCTCCCTCTCTCTCTCCTCTTTTCTTTCTCTCCCCTCTATCTCTCTCTCTCCTCTTTCCTCCCCCCCTCCCTCTCTCTCCCTCTCTCTTCTCTCTCCTCCTCTCTCCTCTTTCTTTCTCTCTCTCTTTCTCTCCCCTCTATCTCTCTCTCTCCTCTTTCCTCCCTCTCTCCTCTCTGTCTCTGTCTCTCCCTCCCTCTCCTCTCTGTCTCTCTCTCCTCTTTCTTCTCTCCTCTGTCTCTCCCTGCTCTCTCCTCTTTCTCTCCCCTCTCTCTCCTTCTCTCTCTCCCCCCCCCTCTCTCTCCTCTTTCCTCCCTCTCCTTTCTCCCCCCCTCTCTGTCCTCTCTCTCTCTCTCCCTCTCCTCTCTCTGGCTCTCCTTCTCTCTCACTCTCCTCTCTCACTGTCTCTTTCCCCTTCTCTCTCTCTCCTCTCTTTTCTTTCTCTCTCTTTCTCTCTCCTCTATCCCCCCCCCCCTTCTCTCTCTCTCTGGCTTTCTCTCTCTCTATCTCTCACTCTCTTCTCTCTCTGTCTCTCTCTCTCTGTTTCTTTCTCCCTCTCTATCCTCTCTCCCCCTCTTTCTCTCTCTCTCTCCCCCCATTCCCTCCCTCCCCCTCTCTCCTCTTTTCTCCCTCTCTCTCTCTCCTCTCTCTGTCTCTTTCCCCGTCTCTTCCTCTCTCCCCCCCTCTCTTCTCTCTCTTTTCTCTCTCTCTTCTCTCTCTCCTCTTTCCTCCCTCTCTCTTTCCTCTCTCTCTCCTCTGTCTCTTTCCCCCGTCTCTCTCCCTCCCTCTCTCTTCTCTTCTCTCTCTCTTCTCTTTTCTCTCTCTTTTTCTCTCCTCTTTCCTCCCTCTCCTCTCTCCCCCCCCCCCTCTCTCTTCTCTCTCTCTCTCTCTCTCTTTCTCTCTCTTCTCTCTCTCTCTTCTCTCTCTCTCTCTGGTTCTATCCCCCCCCTCTCTCTTCTCTCTCTCTCTCTGGCTCTCTCTCCTATTTCCTCCCTCTCCCCCTCTCTCTCTTCTCTTTCCTCCCACTCCTCTCTCCTCCCTCTCCTCTCTCCTCCCACTCTCTTTTCT
>CM037003.1:8445435-8467993 GCA_020854095.1 Dasyurus viverrinus | reverse complement strand
CCCCTTCCTCTCCCTTTTCTCTCTCCCCTCTCTTTTCTTTCTCTCTCTTTTTCTCCCCTCTATCTCTCTCTCTCCTCTTTCCTCCCTCCCTCCCTCCCCCTCTCTCCTCTTTCCTTCCTCTCTCTTCCTCTCTCCCCCTCTTTCTCCTCTCTCACTCTCTCCTCCCTCTCTCTCCCTCTCTCTCTCCTCTTTTCTTTCTCTCCCCTCTATCTCTCTCTCTCCTCTTTCCTCCCTCTCCTCTCTCCCCCCCCTCTCTGTCCTCTCTCTCTCTCTCTCCCTCTCCTCTCTCTGGCTCTCCTTCTCTCTCTCTCTCTCCCTCCCTCTCCCTCCCTCTCTCTTCTCTCTTTTCTCTCCTCCTCTCTCTCTCCTCTTTCTCTCTCTCTCTTTCTCTCCCCTCTATCTCTCTCTCTCCTCTTTCCTCCCTCTCTCCTCTCTGTCTGTCCCTCCCTCTCCTCTCTGTCTCTCTCTCCTCTTTCATCTCTCCCTGCTCTCTCCTCTTTCTCTCTCTCTCTCTCCCCCTGTCTCTCCTCTTTCTCTCTCTCTCTCTCTCCCCCCCCTCTCTCTCTCCTCTTTCCTTCTCTCTCTCTTTCTCTCCCCTCTATCTCTCTCTCCTCTTTCCTCCCTCTCCTCTCTCCCCCCTCTCTGTCCTCTCTCTCTCTCTCTCCCTCTCCTCTCTCTGGCTCTCCTTCTCTCTCTCTCTCTCCCTCCCTCTCCCTCCCTCTCTCTTCTCTCTTTTCTCTCCTCCTCTCTCTCTCCTCTTTCTCTCTCTCTCTTTCTCTCCCCTCTATCTCTCTCTCTCCTCTTTCCTCCCCCCCTCTCTCCCTCTCTCTCTCTCTCGCTCTCGCTCTCCTCTCTCACTGTCTCTTTCCCCTTCTCTCTCCTTCTCTCTCTCCTTTTCTCTCTCCCCTCTCTTTTCTTTCTCTTCTCTCCCCTCTATCTCTCTCTCTCCTCTTTCCTTCCTCCCTCCCCCTCTCTCCTCTTTCCTTCCTCTCTCTTCCTCTCTCCCCCCTTTCTCCTCTCTCACTCTCTCTCCTCCCTCTCTCTCTCCTCTATCTCTCTCTCTCCTCTTTCCTCCCCCCTCTCCCTCCCTCCCTCTCTCTCTCTCTCTCTCCTCTCTTCTCTCTCCTCCTCTCTCTCCTCTTTCTTTCTCTCTCTCTTTCTCTCTCCTCTCTGTCTCTCTCTCCTCTTTCTTCTCTCCTCTGTCTCTCCCTGCTCTCTCCTCTTTCTCTCTCTCTCCCCTCTCTCTCCTCTTTCTGTCTCTCTCCCCCCCCCCTCTCCTCTTTCCTCCCTCTCCTCTCTCCCCCCCCCCTCTCCTCTTTCCTCCCTCTCCTCTCTCCCCCCCTCTCTGTCCTCTCTCTCTCTCTCCCTCTCCTCTCACTGTCTCTTTCCCCTTCTCTCTCTCCCTTCTCTCTCTCCCCTCTCTTTTCTTTCTCTCTCTTTCTCTCCCCTCTATCTCTCTCTCTCCTCTTTCCTCCCTCCCTCCCTCCCCCTCTCTCCTCTTTCCTTCCTCTCTCTTCCTCTCTCCCCCTCTTTCTCCTCTCTCACTCTCTCCTCCCTCTCTCTCCCTCTCTCTCTCCTCTTTTCTTTCTCTCCCCTCTATCTCTCTCTCTCCTCTTTCCTCCCCCCCCTCTCCCTCTCTCTTCTCTCTCCTCCTCTCTCCTCTTTCTTTCTCTCTTTTTCTCCCCTCTATCTCTCTCTCTCCTCTTTCCTCCCTCCCTCCCTTCCTCTCTCTTCCTCTCTCCCCCTCTTTCTCCTCTCTCACTCTCTCCTCCCTCTCTCTCCCTCTCTCTCCTCTTTTCTTTCTCTCCCCTCTATCTCTCTCTCTCCTCTTTCCTCCCCCCCTCTCCCTCTCTCTTCTCTCTCCTCCTCTCTCCTCTTTCTTTCTCTCTTTCTCTCTCCCCTCTATCTCTCTCCTCTTTCCTCCCTCTCTCCTCTCTGTCTCTGTCTCTCCCTCCCTCTCCTCTCTGTCTCTCTCTCCTCTTTCTTCTCTCCTCTGTCTCTCCCTGCTCTCTCCTCTTTCTCTCTCTCTCTCTCCCCCCCCTCTCTCTCTCCTCTTTCCTTCTCTCTCTCTTTCTCTCCCCTCTATCTCTCTCTCTCTCCTCTCTCCTCTCTGTCTCTGTCTCTCCCTCCCTCTCCTGTCTGTCTCTCTCTCCTCTTTCTTCTCTCCTCTGTCTCTCCCTGCTCTCTCGTCTTTCTCTCTCTCTCTCTCCCCTCTCTCTCCTCTTTCTCTCTGTCTCTCTCTCCCCCCCCCTCTCCTCTTTCCTCCCTCTCCTCTCTCCCCCCCCTCTCTGTCCTCTCTCTCTCCCTCTCCTCTCTCTGGCTCTCCTTCTCTCTCGCTCTCCTCTCTCACTGTCTCTTTCCCCTTCTCTCTCCTTCTCTCTCTCCCTTTTCTCTCTCCCCTCTCTTTTCTTTCTCTCTCTTTCTCTCCCCTCTATCTCTCTCTCTCCTCTTTCCTCCCTCCCTCCCCCTCTCTCCTCTTTCCTTCCTCTCTCTTCCTCTCTCCCCCTTTCTCCTCTCTCACTCTCTCTCCTCCCTCTCTCTCTCCTCTTTTCTTTCTCTCCCCTCTATCTCTCTCTCTCCTCTTTCCTCCCCCCTCTCTCCCTCCCTCCCTCTCTCTCTCTCTCTCCCTCTCTCTTCTCTCTTCTCTCTCCTCCTCTCTCTCCTCTTTCTTTCTCTCTCTCTTTCTCTCCCCTCTATCTTTCTCTCTCTCCTCTCTGTCTCTCTCTCCTCTTTCTTCTCTCCTCTGTCTCTCCCTGCTCTCTCCTCTTTCTCTCTCTCTCCCCTCTCTCTCCTCTTTCTGTCTCTCTCTCCCCCCCCCCTCTCCTCTTTCCTCCCTCTCCTCTCTCCCCCCCTCTCTGTCCTCTCTCTCTCTCTCCCCCTCTCCTCTCTCTGGCTCTCCTTCTCTCTCGCTCTCCTCTCTCACTGTCTCTTTCCCCTTCTCTCCCTTTTCTCTCTCCCCTCTCTTTTCTTTCTCTCTCTTTTTCTCCCCTCTATCTCTCTCTCTCCTCTTTCCTCCCTCCCTCCCTCCCCCTCTCTCCTCTTTCCTTCCTCTCTCTTCCTCTCTCCCCCTCTTTCTCCTCTCTCACTCTCTCCTCCCTCTCTCTCCCTCTCTCTCTCCTCTTTTCTTTCTCTCCCCTCTATCTCTCTCTCTCCTCTTTCCTCCCCCCCCTCTCCCTCTCTCTTCTCTCTCCTCCTCTCTCCTCTTTCTTTCTCTCTTTCTCTCCCCTCTATCTCTCTCCTCTTTCCTCCCTCTCTCCTCTCTGTCTCTGTCTCTCCCTCCCTCTCCTCTCTGTCTCTCTCTCCTCTTCTCTCTCTCTGTCTCTCTCTCCCCCCCCTTTCTCTCCTCTTTCCTTCTCTCTCTCTTTCTCTCCCCTCTATCTCTCTCTCTCTCCTCTCTCCTCTCTGTCTCTGTCTCTCCCTCCCTCTCCTGTCTGTCTCTCTCTCCTCTTTCTTCTCTCCTCTGTCTCTCCCTGCTCTCTCGTCTTTCTCTCTCTCTCTCTCTCCCCTCTCTCTCCTCTTTCTCTCTGTCCTCTCTCTCCCCCCCCCCCTCTCCTCTTTCCTCCCTCTCCTCTCTCCCCCCCTCTCTGTCCTCTCTCTCTCCCTCTCCTCTCTCTGGCTCTCCGTCTCTCTCGCTCTCCTCTCTCACTGTCTCTTTCCCCTTCTCTCTCCTTCTCTCTCTCCCTTTTCTCTCTCCCCTCTCTTTTCTTTCTCTCTCTTTCTCTCCCCTCTATCTTTCTCTCTCTCCTCTCTGTCTCTCTCTCCTCTTTCTTCTCTCCTCTGTCTCTCCCTGCTCTCTCCTCTTTCTCTCTCTCTCCCCTCTCTCTCCTCTTTCTGTCTCTCTCCCCCCCCCCCTCTCCTCTTTCCTCCCTCTCCTCTCTCCCCCCCTCTCTGTCCTCTCTCTCTCTCTCCTCTCCTCTCTCTGGCTCTCCTTCTCTCTCGCTCTCCTCTCTCACTGTCTCTTTCCCCTTCTCTCTCTCCCTTTTCTCTCTCCCCTCTCTTTTCTTTCTCTCTCTTTTTCTCCCCTCTATCTCTCTCTCTCTTCTTTCCTCCCTCCCTCCCTCCCCCTCTCTCCTCTTTCCTTCCTCTCTCTTCCTCTCTCCCCCTCTTTCTCCTCTCTCACTCTCTCCTCCCTCTCTCTCCCTCTCTCTCTCCTCTTTTCTTTCTCTCCCCTCTATCTCTCTCTCTCCTCTTTCCTCCCCTCTCTCCCTCTCTCTTCTCTCTCCTCCTCTCTCCTCTTTCTTTCTCTCTCTCTTTCTCTCCCCTCTATCTCTCTCCTCTTTCCTCCCTCTCTCCTCTCTGTCTCTGTCTCTCCCTCCCTCTCCTCTCTGTCTCTCTCTCCTCTTTCTTCTCTCCTCTGTCTCTCTCTCCTCTTTCTTCTCTCCTCTGTCTCTCCCTGCTCTCTCCTCTTTCTCTCTCTCTGTCTCTCTCCCCCCCCCCCTCTCTCTCTCCTCTTTCCTTCTCTCTCTCTTTCTCTCCCCTCTATCTCTCTCTCTCTCCTCTCTCCTCTCTGTCTCTGTCTCTCCCTCCCTCTCTTGTCTGTCTCTCTCTCCTCTTTCTTCTCTCCTCTGTCTCTCCTGCTCTCTCGTCTTTCTCTCTCTCTCTCTCTCCTCTTTCTCTCTGTCTCTCTCTCCTCTTTCCTCCCTCTCCTCTCTCCCCCCCTCTCTGTCCTCTCTCTCTCCCTCTCCTCTCTCTGGCTCTCCGTCTCTCTCGCTCTCCTCTCTCACTGTCTCTTTCCCCTTCTCTCTCCTTCTCTCTCTCCCTTTTCTCTCTCCCCTCTCTTTTCTTTCTCTCTCTTTCTCTCCCCTCTATCTTTCTCTCTCCTCTTTCCTCCCTCCCTCCCCCTCTCTCCTCTTTCCTTCCTCTCTCTTCCTCTCTCCCCCTTTCTCCTCTCTCACTCTCTCTCCTCCCTCTCTCTCTCCTCTTTTCTTTCTCTCCCCTCTATCTCTCTCTCTCCTCTTTCCTCCCCCCCCTCTCTCCCTCCCTCTCTCTCTCTCTCTCTCTCTCTCTCTCTCTCCTCCCTCCCTCTCTCTTCTCTCTTCTCTCTCCTCCTCTCTCTCCTCTTTCTTTCTCTCTCTCTTTCTCTCCCCTCTATCTTTCTCTCTCTCCTCTCTGTCTCTCTCTCCTCTTTCTTCTCTCCTCTGTCTCTCCCTGCTCTCTCTCTCCCCTCTCTCTCCTCTTTCTGTCTCTCCCCCCCCCCCCTCTCCTCTTTCCTCCCTCTCCTCTCTCCCCCCCTCTCTGTCCTCTCTCCCTCTCCTCTCTCTGGCTCTCCTTCTCTCTCGCTCTCCTCTCTCACTGTCTCTTTCCCCTTCTCTCTCTCCCTTTTCTCTCTCCCCTCTCTTTTCTTTCTCTCTCTTTTTCTCCCCTCTATCTCTCTCTCTCCTCTTTCCTCCCTCCCTCCCTCCCCCTCTCTCCTCTTTCCTTCCTCTCTCTTCCTCTCTCCCCCTCTTTCTCCTCTCTCACTCTCTCCTCCCTCTCTCTCCCTCTCTCTCTCCTCTTTTCTTTCTCTCCCCTCTATCTCTCTCTCTCCTCTTTCCTCCCCTCTCTCCCTCTCTCTTCTCTCTCCTCCTCTCTCCTCTTTCTTTCTCTCTCTTTCTCTTTCTCTCCCCTCTATCTCTCTCCTCTTTCCTCCCTCTCTCCTCTCTGTCTCTGTCTCTCCCTCCCTCTCCTCTCTGTCTCTCTCTCCTCTTTCTTCTCTCCTCTGTCTCTCCCTGCTCTCTCCTCTTTCTCTCCCCTCTCTCTCCTTCTCTCTCTCCCCCCCCTCTCTCTCCTCTTTCCTCCCTCTCCTTTCTCCCCCCCTCTCTGTCCTCTCTCTCTCTCTCCCTCTCCTCTCTCTGGCTCTCCTTCTCTCTCACTCTCCTCTCTCACTGTCTCTTTCCCCTTCTCTCTCTCTCCTCTCTTTTCTTTCTCTCTCCTCTATCTCTCTCTCTCTCTGGCTCTTTCTCCCTTTCTCTCCTCTATCCCCCCCCCCCTCTTCTCTCTCTCTCTGGCTTTCTCTCTCACTCTCTTCTCTCTCTGTCTCTCTCTCTGTTTCTTTCTCCCTCTCTATTCTCTCTCCCCCTCTTTCTCTCTCTCTCTCCCCCCATTCCCTCCCTCCCCCTCTCTCCTCTTTTCTCCCTCTCTCTCTCTCCTCTCTCTGTCTCTTTCCCCGTCTCTTCCTCTCTCCCCCCCTCTCTTCTCTCTCTTTTCTCTCTCTCTTCTCTCTCTCCTCTTTCCTCCCTCTCTCTTTCCTCTCTCTCTCCTCTGTCTCTTTCCCCGTCTCTCTCCCTCCCTCTCTCTTCTCTTCTCTCTCTCTTCTCTTTTCTCTCTCTTTTTCTCTCCTCTTTCCTCCCTCTCCTCTCTCCCCCCCCTCTCTCTTCTCTCTCTCTCTCCTCTCTCTCTCTCTCTCTCTCTCTCTCTCTCTCTCTTCTCTTTCTCTCTCTTCTCTCTCTCTCTCTGGTTCTATCCCCCCCCTCTCTCTTCTCTCTCTCTCTCTGGCTCTCTCTCCTATTTCCTCCCTCTCCCCCTCTCTCTCTTCTCTTTCCTCCCACTCCTCTCTCCTCTCTCCTCTCTCCTCCCACTCTCTTCTCTCTCTCTCTCTCCCCCTCCCTCCCTCCTCCCTCTCCTCTTTTCTCCCTCTCTCTCTCCTCTCTCTGTCTCTTTCCCCGTCTCTTCCTCTCCCCCCCCTTTCTCTCTCTCCTCCCTCTCTCTCTCTCCTCACTCTGTCCTCTTTCCTCTCTCTCTCTCCTCTCTCTGTCTCTTTCCCCCTCTCTTCCTCTCTCCCCCCCTTTCTCCTCTCTCTGTCTCTCCTCTCTCTCTCTTTCTCTCTCTCCTCCCTCTCTCCTCTCTCTCTTTCTCTCTCTTCTCTCTCTGTTTCTTTCTCCCTCTCTCTCATCTCTCCTTTCCTCTCTCCCCTTCTCTCTCTCTGTCTCTTTTTTTCTTTCTCTCTCCTCTTTCCTCCCTCTCCCTCTCTTTCTCCTCTCTCTCTCTTCTCTCTCCTCCTCTCTCTCCTCTTTTCTTTCTCTCCCCTCTCTCTCCTCTTTCTTCCCCCCCTCTCTCCCTCTCTCTCTCCTCTTTCTTTCTCTCTCTCTTTCTCTCCCCTCTATCTCTCTCTCTCCTCTTTCCTCCCCCCCCTCTCCCTCTCTCTCTCTCTCTCTCTCCTCTTTCCTCCCTCTCCTCTCTCCCCCCCTCTCTCTCTGGCTCTTTCTCCCTTTCTCTCCTCTCTCTCTCTCTCTGGCTCTTTCTCCCTTTCTCTCCTCTCTCTCTCTCTCTGGCTCTTTCTCCCTTTCTCTCCTCTATCCCCCCCTCTCTTCTCTCTCTGTCTCCTCTCTCTCTCCTCTTTCCTCCCTCTCCCCCTCTCTCTTCTCTTTCCTCCCTCTCCCCCCCCCTCTCTTCTCTCTCTCTGTTTCTTTCTCCCTCTCTATCCTCTCCCCCCCTCTTCTCTCTCTCTCTGGCTTTCTCTCTCTCTATCTCTCACTCTCTTCTCTCTCTGTCTCTCTGTCTCTCTCTCTGTTTCTTTCTCCCTCTCTATCCTCTCTCCCCCTCTTTCTCTCTCTCCCCCATTCCCTCCCTCCCCCTCTCTCCTCTTTCTCCTCTTTTCTCCCTCTCTCTCTCCTCTCTCTGTCTCTTTCCCCGTCTCTTCCTCTCTCCCCTCCCTCTCTCCTCTCTCTCTCTCTCTTCTCTCTCTCCTCTTTCCTCCCTCTCCCCCTCTCTCTCTTCTCTTTCCTCCCTCTCCTCTCTCCCCCACTCTCTTCTCTCTCTCTCTCTCTCTCCTCCTCCTTCCCTCCCCCTCTCTCCTCTTTTCTCCCTCTCTCTCTCCGTCTCTTTCCCCGTCTCTTCCTCTCTCCCCCTCTTTCTCCTCTCTCTGTCTCTCCTCTCTCTCTCTTTCTCTCTCTCCTCCCACTCTCCTCTCTCTCTTTCTCTCTCTGTTTCTTTCTCCCTCTCTCTCGTCTCTCCTTTCCTCCCTCTCCTCTCTCCCCTTCTCTCTCTTCTCTCTCTCTGTCTCTTTTTTTTCTCTCTCTCTCTCCTCTTTCCTCCCTCTACTCTCTCTCTCTGACTCTCTCTCTGGCTCTTTCTCCCTTTCTCTCCTCTATCCCCCCCTCTCTCTTCTGTCTCTCTCCTCTCTCTCTCTCCTCTTTCCTCCCTCTCCTCTCTCTCTGGCTTTCTCTCTCTCTCTCTTCCTCTCTCTCCTGTCTCTCTGTCCCCCCTCTCTTCTCTTCTTTTTCTCTCTCTCCTCTTTTCTTTCTCTCTCACCTCTCTTTTCTTTCTCTCTCCTCTATCTCTCTCTCTCCTCTTTGCTCTCTCTCCTCTCTCTCTCTCTCTTCCTCCCTCCCTCCCCCTCTCTCCTCTTTCCTCCCTCTCCCCCTCTCTTTCTTCTCTCTCCCCCTCTCTCTCCCTCCCTCTCCTCTTTTCTCCCTCTCTCTCTCCTCTCTCTGTCTCTTTCCCCGTCTCTTCCTCTCTCCCCCCCTCCTCTCTTTCTCTCTCCTTTCTCTCTCTCTGTCTCTCTTTTCTCTGTCCTCTTTCCTCTCTCTGTCTCTTTCCCCCTCTCTTCCTCTCTCCCCCTCTTTCTCCTCTCTTCTCTCTTTCCCTCTCTCTCTTTCTCTCCTCTCTCCTCCTCTCTCCTCTCTCTGTCTCTTTCTCTCTCTTCTCTTTCTCTTTCTCCCTCTCTCTCTTCTCTCTCCTTTCCTCCCTCTCCTCTCTCCCCTTCTCTCTCTTCTCTCTCTGTCTCTCTTCTTTCTCTCTCCTCTCTCTCTCTCTCTTCTTTCCTCCCCCCCTCTCTCCTCTCTCTCTCTGTCTCCCCCTCCCTCTCCTCTCTGTCTCTCTCTCCTCTTTCCTCCCTCTCTCCTCTCTCTGTCTCTTTCTCTTTCTCTCCCCTCTATCTCTCTCCTCTCTCTTTTCTCTTTCTGTCTCCTCTTTCCCCCCCATCTCTCTGTCTCTCTCTCTCTCCTCCATCTTTCTGTCTCTCTCTCTCCTCTTTCCTCCCTCTCTCCTTCCCCTTCTCTCTTCTCCTCTCTCTCCTTCTCTCTCTCCTCTCTCTCCTTCTCTCTCTCCTCTCTCTCTGTCTCTCTTCCGTCTCTCTCTTTTTCTCTCTCTCCAGTTAATAATAGATAAGTGGAGAGCCAAATTCTTCTTATGCTGTGGGGAACGGTTTGGGGTGACAGCAGGTACTGTGGCTTCCTCTCTTTGTCTTCCAGGTCCGACATATTCTGTGCGAAAAGCATGGCAGAATCATGGAGGCCATGGAAAAACTCAAGGCCGGAGTAAAATTCAATGAAGTTGCTTCAGAGTACAGTGAAGACAAAGCCCGGCAGGGGGTACCTATCTCCTACCAGTTAGCCCTGTGTGGTGCACAGGATGCCAGCAAGCACGCTGTGGGGCAGAATATGTAGCTCATTCAGGGTCTCAGGCCAGAATTAAGGGAGGGGAAGGGGGCAGAGAGTGAACAGCCAAAGGAGTGATTCTTCTCTTTGGGCTCAAACGCATCGCCCCCTGTGGGGAAGCTGAAAATGGACTTGAACAGGGCCAATCTCCTCCAGTTCGTTGTAGCTGCCCTGGAGCTTTGCTTGGTGAGGCCTCTCTCGGGGCTCCGCTGAACTGAAGAAGAGACGGGGCCTGAGGCCGATGAGGACTCCCATAGGGAGTCCTTTGGGGCTTCATCAGGAGTGTTCTTCTTTCTAGAAAATTCAGGGTCTGATATTTTTCTTTGAGGAGGATAGCAAATGTCTAGCGGATACCTCAACTGGGAGATCGCTTCTAATTGATTTCTTTTGGCTTTCTTGGTTTTTTTTTTAGGGAGATTTGGGCTGGATGTCAAGAGGCTCTATGGTAGGCCCATTCCAAGAAGTAGCCTTTTCCTTGCCAGTCAGCAGCTTGGACAAGCCCGTATACACAGATCCTCCGGTGAAAACCAAATTTGGTTATCATATTATCATGGTTGAAGGGAGAAAATAAACTGTGATAAATGTGATTTTTCTGAACGTCAGACATCTAATGCTTTCTTATTTATTTTGTGAGCTCCGTGTCAGTGTTTGGGATCAAAATGGTTAAGTAGGTATATCCGGATGTTTCTTCTTCAAGGACAGGAGTTCTTCCTTAATACCTCATGGCTTAGAGGTTGCCAAGGGGCACCACAAGGCATACAGCACTGGACTTGAAGTCGAGAAGCCCCGAGTTCAAATGCAGACACTTACTAGGTGTATGACCTTTGTCAAGTCACTTGACACCTGTATGCCTCGTTTTTCTCCACTGTAAAAAGGGGGTAATAACAGTGCCTATATCCTAGTGAGGGAATATAATGCCATCGAAGTGCTTGATCTCTCTCCCCTCTCTTCCACAGTTGCAGGGGGTCCAGGGAGCAGGAGGAATAGGGTCGACATCAAAGGAAGACAGGAGTTGTGGGGTAGTTTGAGTGAGGAACTGATGGAAGTGATGCTCCCACTTCTCTCAGGCCCCTTCAGGCTTTATTTTTATAGTACATCATGATCATATACTTTTCTTTAGGTCAACATAGTCTTCAGCCATGTGTCTGACTTACTGACCTTGAGGTCACATTTGCCATTCAATATTTGAGTAACTTTTTATGGTTAAGTGTCCATTATTGATTACATTACACGAAGCCTTTAATGAAAGGTAAATGTTAGGGTTAAATGTCAGTGAATTTTGTTCATTGACTTAAATCTTCTTCGTCACTTCTACGGATTGTTTGATTCCTCCATTTCCCTGACTTGGAACCACGTCCATGGGCATTTAGGGCAATTCCTAGTTATACTTTAATCATCTTTTGGTTCCTGGACAGACTGATCTTTTCTGAGTCTAACTTGGTATAAACACCATTATTTCCTGGACCTTTGGATTCCCTCCCATGGTGACAATGCTCTCCATGGTGTTCTCTCCTTTATCATCTGTCTCAGTGAGAAATTAGTTTTCTTAGGACAGAATATGCAGGTGGAATCATTTCTAGTGAACTTGCCCAAATTCCCCGTGTCACCGGATTTTTTTAGATAATGTTTAGTGCTATAATCAAGCCAATCATAAATAATAGAGGAAATAGTAGTCCCCTGATGGGAAGCATAGAGGGAAATGTCCCCGCGCGAGTGCTATGCGCATCTGATCTCAGTGCTGGCCTTTGCCAGTCGGCTTAGAGATTGTGGCTCCCGACACAGTGGCGTAAATTTAGATGGCCCTGGTTCTCAAGGATTCGGCCAATGAGCATGAGCTCTGCCTTGCTGACTCTCCAAGGAAAAGCTTGGGGTAGGCCCTGGTTAGCGAATGTGCCTTCTCTCAGAAACAAAGTCTGCCTAAGACGTGCTGTCTGTTCCCAAGACATGTTCCTTCTTTTTCCTGGTCCCCCCCCCCCCTTCATTCTTCTCTTGCTCCCTCAAAACCTCCATCCTCCATGTCTTCTATGTCCGGTAACTTCCACCTTTCTGCTTGTGCCCGTCGCTGAAGCCTTCCCAAACAAGACTCCTTTTCTCCCTCAAAAACACTTGATCCGCTCAGATCCCCATGATCTTCAGCAACAGGCCTGCAAACAGAATGAGCTGCTGTGCCCCCGGCATGTTGGATCATTGTGGTCACTTTCCACCTGATGTGACTTAACCGTGAATTCCCAAGGCCTCTAGGTTTTTCTTGTGCCTTCCTAGGCTCCTTGCGGAGTCATTCGTTTGGAGATATCCTGGCTCTACTCTGAGGGACTCTTGGCAGCTTGTCTTGTCCCTGCCTGCTAGTACCTTGGAGATTTCCAGCTAAAGCATTTCCCTTAAACACACCTATTAAAAGGCCCTGATTCTTCTGTAAAGCCCACTAGGTTTCCCCAACACACCCTGGTACCTTAGCTAAGAACAGAAAAGGCCACTAGGTCAATTTGGCAGCCCACAAAATGGAATCTGATCTTGTCAATGCAGAAGGGTCCCTCCCATCATCCTCTGCATCTCTTGTTCGTTCCTGTCTTCCCATCAATTCGCTAGAGATTCCACCCAATACTGGAGGCCTTCCTCACTTTCTCCTTACATTCGAAGGGTACCAGTGGGGAAACACTCTCACTTTCCACCTGTTAGGTCAGCCAGCATTGCTTAAACACCTACTGTGTGCCAAGTACCACGTTAGCAACAAGAAAAGAGACAAGCCGATCTGCCCTCAAGGAGCCCTTGCTCTAATGGAGGAGTCAACATATAAACCATCGTGTATTGAGGATGCAGGATAAATTGTAGGTCATCTAGAGAGAGGGCCCTAGCATTAAAGGGGAACCAAAAAAGCTTGCAGAAAGTGTGCCTGTAACAAGATGTGAAGGAAGCCAGCAAGCAGAAGTCAGAATTCCGGGCCCCGGGGAGACGGCCCGTGCAGATTCTGCAGTTGGGAAATGGAGTGTCTCCCAGCATTCACTGGATCACAGAGTGCATGGAAAGGTAAGAAGGAGCTGGGTTTTGGAGGACTTTCTCAACGTGGATTTTATATTTAATCCTAAAGATAGTGGGGAGGCCCTGTAATCTGGTAAAGGTGGAGGGGGGGATCTGAGGAAGGTGGCGGAGGAGGTTGTGAATGTAAGGAACATGACACCATCCATCCCGGGAAGATGGGCATCAAGGTAGGAAGGCCTGTTTGCATGGGACACTGGATCCTCTGTGGGGGGCTCTCGAGTGAATGCAGGCAGGCTGCTCTGACTGGTGCTCCTCTCTCCCTCAAGCACCAGCTTTGGGCTCGGAGCTTCTTAGTTCCAGACCCGGCTTGCTCCTACCTCTGTCGCCTTAGACAAATCATTTAACCTCCATTTCCTCGGTTGTAAAATGACACTGAAGATGATCTGGAGGTCTTTTTCGTTCCAAACCCCATGACCCTAAGGAACTTTGGTAAAATAAGGGTGGATGGGGAAACGAGACTGAATAACAAGACGCTACAGAATGGGACAGTCCAGGTGAGGGTTCTAGGACAATGGGGGCAAGTGACTTCGAAAGGCTTCAGGTAGGAAATGCCATCTGAGCTGGGCCCAAGGAAGAGAAAGGTTTCACTAGGCAGGCCTGCCTGACTTGGGGAGGAAGCATAGGTGCAAGAGAACCTGAGGCCATCGACCAAGTCTGGATCAATTGTGGTATGTGCCGGGCACTCGAGAAGTAATGGCGGAGAGGCAAGTAGAGGCCGGATGTGGAAGAACTTGCATGTCAGGCTGAGGAGTTTGTATTTTACGGTCTGGGAACTAGGGAGCCATGGGAGGGTTTTGAGGAGGGGAGGAAACAGATTGCTCCGGTGCTGCCTGAGGGAGAGGGACCCCTTCAGAAGTCATTTGAGTCATCTGGGCAGGAGGTGATGGCACAGGTGTTGGAAAAGTAGAACTGCAGTTCTACCCTGCCAAGTTTCCAGGTGCTGGTCTGGGATGAATCTGCCCCGAACCCATTTCTGGAGCACTAAGGGATCGGCTGGGCTCAGTCTCGGACCAAAGGCCGGAGGGCCGACCGGGTGTGTCCCTGCCTACCTGCTGGTCCCAGGAAGCAGCGCCCCAGATCTCAGAACCCAGGGCAGGTTTTGGGAGGCCGGCCCTGTTGCTAGGCCCGGAAGCCCAGACCCCCAAACCTGAGAAGCACAAGTTCCTCAGCACAATGGGTCGGCCCCATCTCCCTTTTTGTCCTGGTGTCTGAGAAACATAGTGATGCTGCCTTCTGTGATCACCGCTACCTGTGTAACCCTAGGCAAGTCACTTCACTGCCTGCCTGCCTGTTTCCTTACTTGCAGAATGGGGTTAGTAATGGCACCTCAGGCACAGTGCAGGAGCCCTGAGAAACTGGTCCTTCTGTTCACTGGCTCCAGACTCCCCACCTTCTCTTCTGCTAGCTAGGTGAGAACTCCTTTCTCCCTTCTGGCCATCCGGCTTTCATCCCCAGCCAGCTCAGCCCTGTGCTGCTTCTCCCTCCACCTCCAGGGCCCTTTCTGAAATGCCCATTCTATTGCTCACACACTTTCCTGTCTCAGCCATCTTCTTGGACTCAAGGAAACCCCCCCTGTGACCACTACATCCCATCTTGGGCCGGGAAAAGCGAGCCGACTGCCACTCACTGCCGCCTCCAAGCCCTCTTGCTGCCATCATTCAGCAGCCCTGAGCTTCACTCTTCAATCCATATCCTTGGGAAGTTAGTCACCGGTCCCTGAGCCATTCTCTTTTTGTTTTGGCTGAGGCAACTGGGGTAAGTGACTTGCCCAGGGTCACACATCTTTTCTTTAAGGCGGTCACTGAGGGGGACTTCCTCTATACTCTAACCTGTGCTTTTCTACCTGGAAACATCCCTACCCAGTTCATTAAGCTCAGCTCTTAAGACTTGCACCTTCACCCACAGGAGCCATCCACACCTCTGTTCACTGGAGATAGCGAGGGCCCTTCCTCCAGGATGCAGCCATTCTGACCACAATCTCCTGTATCCCAAGCACTCGCCCCCTTTCGGCTCTCCCAGTCTATCCCTCCTGCCACATTTTCCTCCTTTGCAACCTTGGCCCTACCCAACCCTCTGTTGGTCTCTGTCCTTAAATCCTCAGTCCTGGGGCCGCTCCCCTTCACGTCCTCTTAGGTTCCTGCCAAAATCGCCATCGCCGTTCCCTGATCTCACTGCCCCGTCTCCCACCTCCGTGCCTCTGCCCAGGCTGTCACTCCTGCCAGGAATGCACTCCCTCAAGTGCCGCTTCCTACAGGAAATCTTTCCTGCTCCCCCCAGTTTATTGCTGCTCACTCACTCATCAGATGAATGGTGTATTTAATTCCCTGTTTATATAATGGGTACAATGTGGGTTCCTTAAAGACAGGGACTATTTTTTATTTTTTTTGTCTTCATATTTTTAGGACCCAGTAGGAGCCAGGTGGCATAGTGGATAGGGGACTGGGCCCGTTGTCAGGAAGACCCGAATTCAAATATGGACTCAAGACACTTAGTAGCTGTAAGAGATGATTAGGGGTCACTTCAACTCTGGATCAGTTTCCTCATCTGTAAAATGGGGATAATAGTAGCACCTATTGTTGTGAGGATCAAATGAGATCATCGTCAAGTGCCAAGCAGGATCCGGCACCTAGTAAGTGCCTTAGAAACGGTAAACACTATGAAGTGCTTGTCAGAGCCCATTTAAATTGTAAACCCAAAGGCAGGGAGTGTATTTTCTGTTTTTAATCATCTTCCCCTGTAGGCTTCCACAATAATAGTAATCCTTTTTTCAAAGGGTGCCAACCAAGCCTGCTTTGTTTTCACAGCATCCGTGGCGAACTCTGAAAAATGAGAAGCAAAGGAGTCAGAGCTGGGCCTGGTGGTGCCGTGAATGGAGCAGCGGTCTCTTCCAAGCCTCCCGAGGTAAGGAAGCACCAGGGGCTTGTCAAAGGGGTCAGCGGACAGCGCCCCTAGCCCTCGTTCCATCGTCCCTTTGAGGTCTCCCGAGGGACAAGCCCGCTGCCTTCCGGCAGATGACCTCACGGTTCTGGCCAAAGGCTGCGGAAGGGGAGGGGGCCCGGAACCAAATCTCAGCTCGCACGCGCAGGCGGGAGATGCCTCCACAGCTCTTGCCGTTTTGCTGGGTGTTAGCTCATCAGGGTGGGTGCCTGCCATGACAACAGAGCAGAGCCCTTTGGGTAGGAAGAGCCCAATCACCAGAGTTCTACAAGCAGAGACTAGAATTGGGAAACATAGGTTGCATGTTTGTCTGTGCGTGTGTGTGTGTGTGTTTAATACAACTGCTCATATGTATCACCTTTTAGACAGTTGACTTCAGACTCTCAGAATTAGAAGCCACCTCAGAGGCCATTTGTTGTGCAAGATCTGTAGCCAGATGAAGCGCTTCCCGGGCCTCTACTGTCTGCCAGGCCTTGGGGATACAAGCCAAGCTAGTCAGTCCCTCCCTTTGAGCTTTTCCCTTCCTTCTACTCCACTCCAGCCACTGCTGAGAAGGGGAAGTCCAGAAACGGCCTGATCTCCTCGTCACGGGGACAACGTGGACTTGGAAGTCAGAGCTCTGGTTCTGAACTCCTTCATATACACAAACAGCTCCATTTTTCAGAGCTTGTTTGCTCCCCTGGGACATGGGAATAATCATTATTTCACTCTTTTCTCTCAGGGCTAGTGGAGGAAGGGAAAGGAAACACGTCACGAGTGAGAATGATTTCAGCCAGCCTGCAGAGTGAAACACCATAATGGCCCTTCCCGTAGGGACAGCCAGGTGGCACTACAGTGCAGTGCCAGGCATAAAGACTCCTGCCTTCTAATGTGGGCTCAAATGCTTACTAGCTGTATGACCCTGTTTGCCTCAGTTACTTCATCTGTAAAATGAGCTGGAGAAGGAAATGGCAGACCACTGTAGTAGTTCTGTCAGGAACACCCCCAATAGAGTCACCAAGAGTCTGATGTGACTGAAAGACCAATTTCAGAATTGAAAGGGAGCTTAGAGGTCAAATCATTTCTTGTTTTAGAGGCAACTGTGCCTCAGGGAAGTTATATAATGTGCCTAGGGCCATATATTTAGTGAATAGCAGAGCTGGACTTCTTGCCTTGATTCTGATCGACTTGGGAAGCCAAAAAGCCTACACAAAAGCCACAAGAAGTGGACTGAGAGAAGAGAAAAAGAGCACGGTGAGCCATGCAGTTAGCTGCCTTCCCATCTGACAAAGGTTTTTCTTAAACTTAGCATTTCCTGTGGTCCCACCCCCAACAAACATCTTCCCTCTTAAAACAGAGAAAGCGGCCACTCCTCTCTCACCGAGTTTCTTCTGCTGTTCTCAGGGCCCAAGATTGGTCATTTGTCAAAGAAAAATGCCACCCGTCGGCTGCAAAGGACAGAGTAATATGTACCTGGGGGTTACTGGCTACGGGTTCCGATCCCAGTAAAGTCCCCTGTCAGGATAAAGGCCTAGAACCCTAATGATTCAGGCCAAGTCCATGGCGTTCTCGCTACCATCCTTTGGCCTTTGGTCAATTTCCCTTATTTAACTCCCATCTTGCCACAGAGACACCAGATTTCTGTACCAAATACTTTTATTTAAAAGTAACTGTCAACTGTCATCAGTTCAATTTGCATTAGTTGGTAACTCATAGAAAACATCAAAGTAAAATCACCAGTTTTAGAACTCCCCAAACCTCTGCCCCGGCTGAGTTGGATAAAAGCAATTTCACTTTTTTTCAGAGGCCACCTCTATATGGAAATAATGGCTTCTAACTGAAGGTAGTTTTGAACAGGGCGGGGGGGGAAGGAGGGAGAGTTGGAGCTAATATACAGGATCTCAGTATGATTTAAAGATGTCTCCCTCCTCCCAAGAGGACAAGGACCAACAAGCACTCTGACATTATACTTCTACAGCCATATAGTTATGGGAATCTGGACAAGTCACAGAACCTCACTCAGCCTATTAAATGAGGGGCTTTTGAAACAGCTTGGACGGTGTTTTATGTATCAGTTCCTTTGATTTTCAAATCAGAAATCAATGAGGGAGCAGCGACATAGGCAGTGCCCAGTTCCATTTAGAATTAGCCTTTTCTAGTTCGGGATGCCACTGAGAAGCTGCTTTCATATATTCTTACCTATATCCTCAACTTCAAAGAGAACACAACATTTAATTGGAAATAAATTCACTTTAATTTTCCCAATTAAATTGCAATACCCCAAGGTGCTTTTTCAGAAAAGGATCAATTAGCTTGTAAACTTGAAAACAAAACATTATTGCCCTATATGGACTGTCCCAGCAGTGAAACACTAAGAACAAAAACAGTCAGCAAAAATCTCAATCTTCCACCCTCCCTCCCCCCAATCTTGATGGGAGCAATAAATGAAACTAGTGTTGAGAAAAAAAAAGGCAGGAATATAAACATGAACATCAACAGCTTTAAATTAGGAGAAACTAACTTAGAAAAGTATTAGCTAACTCTGCCAATGGATTTTAAAGTACAGCAAACAAACCACATTCTTAAGTTTGATTAAGTTGCTTATATAAATTTAAAGTTAGGAGCATGACTTGTGGATCAGTACTTTTTATATCAAGGGCTTTAAGTAAACAGTTGAGTGCTTCCTGTATTTTACCGCTTTCTTTCAGTTCTTTTCCACGTCTGACAAGAGCTTCATACTCGTCTGTCATGGGGTCTGAACTTGGGTTATGGGTGGCAGTCGCTTGCGGGCCATCATCAGACGCGCTCGGGCTACGGGCGGCAGTCGCTTGCGGGCCATCATCAGACGCGCTCGGGCTACGGGCGGCAGTCGCTTGCGGGCCTTCATCAGACGCGCTCGGGCTACGGGCGGCAGTCGCTTGCGGGCCTTCATCAGACGCGCTCGGGCTACGGGCGGCAGTCGCTTGCGGGCCTTCATCAGACGCGCTCGGGCTACGGGCGGCAGTCGCTTGCGGGCCTTCATCAGACGCGCTCGGGCTACGGGCGGCAGTCGCTTGCGGGCCTTCATCAGACGCACTCGGGTCATGGGCGGTAGTCGCTCGTGGACCTTCGTCAGATGCGCTCTGGACCAAGTTTGAACAAAACACGCTTTGGAACAATGAATCTTCTCCAGCAGATTCCTCTTCTGAATGTTCAATCTCTTGATTATACTCTCCCATTTCTACTTCTAAATACTTGTCTGTATTCTTAAGCTCACTGGCCTCTTCTTCCATATCTTCAACGTGGTCTAAAATCACATTAATAAGCGATCTCCTTGAAGCCAGGGATCTTCTGGAACTTGCAGGAGTATTTTCACCACTACCTATTTCAGGTAAAAGTAATTCACTTTGAGATATGCTAGCTTTAGGAGTGGAACTAAATTGTACTAACGAGTTTGGGAGAGGGGGCAACATCCCTTCTGTCATAGCATCATCATCATCATCATCATCTGAAACGATCCTCCTAGTCTTATATCTTGTTTTCACAGGAGGTATGTTGTCCTCCAGTTCACTTTCTTGATCAGAGAGACTCTCCAACTGTGGATACTTAAAGCTACCCAGTCCTCTAGGAATAGGGGTGAACTCCATGATGTTACTTTCCCTTTCACTGGGTGCCAAAAACTGCTTGGAATGATTCTGTTCACTCTCTACAGAGTCTTCCAAAAAAAGATTGAAATCACCAGCATACTGCGGTGAAGAATCTAAGGGTTCTTCTTCTAACTTGTCTTCATTTGATGGCAAATTCTCTACTGCACTCGAGTCTGAGTCTGCTATGCAAATAAGGGGAGTATCAAATTCCATAGATTTTTCTGGACTAAAAGGCAGTAAAATCTCAGATTTTGCTGTTTGATCGGGATTTGGCTTAATGTCGATTGCTTTCGTTTCATTGGCCAACTGCTTTTTGCTTTCCTGATTGGTATCTGATAAGATCTGAACGCTATCATCAGAATTATTGGCCTTTGATGTCTCCATTTCAAGGCACTCTTCACTGGAAAAAACAGTTATAAGTTCATGATGAGTTTTGTTTTCTGATACGTCGATATCAGATTCTTTTGCAGACACATCTAGATTCATGGCAGAGAGATCACGTGTTGTTTCATTAGATTGAATGATACTTAAATTTGCCATTCCGGAGCTGAAAGAGTCGTTTTGTGTAAGATCAACAAGTTCAGGGGGTGACTGCGAACACGCAGCCTTCGAGTCAGAGCAATTTCTCTTTGCTTTGGAAGATCCAAATTGTTTCAGCCAGCCCTCCTCAGCTCTGTTTCTGCCATTGTTTAGTAAGAGCTTGTTATTTTGAGACTCTAATTCAACTAGGAGTTGAGCCTTCTGAACCCTCTCTTGAATATATTGAGACTCCCCTGCCTCAGACTCTTCCTGAACAGACACATCATGCGTGAACATCAAATCGTGGTCAGAGATTCCCGCTATGCCCAAAGTGTGGAGGTAAGCGATATGGTCTTCCAAGGTTTTATCAGTCTTTCTGTGACCAGCATGCAAAGAATGCAGCTGCATCTGTGTTGGAGACTTCCGAAAATCCCCTATTGTAAAGAGCTCTCTTAATTCTTGCTTGCTGAAATATCTCACGGGGTTTTTTTGATCCCCGGTTGTTTGTCTAATTAACGAGTCCTTGAAAACCTGTCTCCTATATATCTTCTCCTCCACCGTACCACAGGTGATCAATCTATAAACCACAACATTTTCTTTTTGCCCAATTCTGTAAACTCTGTCTACAGCTTGTGCATCGGTAGCAGGATTCCAGCTGGGATCAAAAATGACCACTCTAGATGCCGCCGTTAAAGTGAGACCTACTCCACCTACTTGAGAAGTAAGGAGAAAAACAGAGACATCTTGACTTTGCTGGAATGAGTCGATTCGTCTCTGTCTTTCTGGAAGATGAGTAACGGTTCCGTCGATACGCAAGGTCTTGAAATTTTCTTTCTTCAAAAGGTGCTCTATGATGTCTAGAAGTTTTCTGGATTGTGAAAAAACGAGTGTCTGGTGTCCTTCATTTTGTAATCTCTTCAGCAAAGCCATAAGGAATATCACTTTCCCCGATTCTTTCATTAGGGATTCGGGAGGTACCTGATCAATCTGGATATCTGACTGACCCTCTTCATTTTTACCTTTACTAAAGAAGATGCCTTCTTTGAGACCTAACAAACTGCAAGCCCGGGCTGACAGTAACCTCGGGTGATCACATAACTTCTTTAAGATAGTCAGTTCAGCCAAAGGTGACCGTGTTTCCATTAATAACTGTTTGATGTGGTTTAGGGATACAAATTTCCTATATATTTCTTCTTGCAAAGGTACTAAGTACACCCAAATAATTAACTCATTTTTCCTGGAAAGAGAAGGGATTTCACAGACGACATCATCGCCTAGCTTCTTTTCGGGAAGGCTGCTCTGGGCTTTAGTGTTATTTTTCTTTTGTACATCATCTTTGGTCCTCCTGAGAAAATAGGGTTTTATGAGCGTCATTAAGTTTTCAGATATTTTCAGCCCCAGGGCCTTCTCTCCTGAAGTAGCATCTTTCTCCCTAGCCCGAGTAATAGGATTTTCATACTCCATTTTAAAGGTTTTAGAGGTTCCTAGCAAGGATCCCTGGCAAGCAAAGTCAAAGAGGGACCACAGCTCATACAAGTTATTTTGAACCGGTGTTCCCGTAAGGAGAAGACGGTTTTTAACAGGGATGGCCCGAGCAGCGATCGATGACTTAGTTGAAGAGCTTTTAATTTTATGGGCTTCATCAAGTATAAGATAGTCCCAGACAAACTCATTTCCATCCAACTGAGAAAGCTGCTGCCAGTTGTTGATCACCATCTGGTACGTTGTAACAGCTACCCCATTCTTTCTCTGAATTCTATTTAGATTTCTGGTACGTTCACTCTTGCTAGAACCATGAAAGGTTGCGACTCTCATTCCTGGGGTCCACTTCCCAAATTCTTTGATCCATGTGCTGATAAGGCTGGTGGGCATGATCAGCAGGACGTATTTCACAAGTTCGGCATCAAACATAGCAGAAAGGAAAGCGATAATCTGAATGGTCTTCCCCAGTCCCATATCATCTGCCAATATGCCCCCTTTCCTGTTCTCTTTATACAGACTATAGAGAAAGGCCACACCTTCTTTCTGGTACTCAAAAAGTTGATCGTGTAGTTCGCGATACAGCATCAGGCCACTGTTGCACACGTCGACAAATTCATCATCTCCTTCTTTCGCTATCTCTGCCAGGGCTTCCTCTAGTCTTTGAATTCGGCTCAGAACCTTGTCATTGGGAAACACCTCTTTTGCTAATTTGAAAAGTTTAAGGGCCTCTTCTAGATTGCCCTTCTTGGTAGCTTCTTTGGCTTCTTTTACATATCTGTAAATGTAAAAAAGAAAGATACTTGCTATACTGCTGGGCATTGGAGGTACAAAGGCAAAGATCAAACTATCCCATCAAAGAGTTTACAATTCACTGAAGGGAAGAACCAGCAGAAGGTGTGGGTGTGGGTGTAAATCAAGAGAGACCTGGTAGAGAAGAGCTCAAGAAAGTCTCATAGGGAGATGAACCAAATCAATTCCAATGGAGCAGTAAAGAACTAAACCCAGCTACACCCAGCAAAAGAACTCTGGGAAATGACTAAGAACCATTACAGAGAATTCCCAATCCCTCTATTTTTGTCCGCCTGCATTTTTTATTTCCTTCCAGGCTAATAATACACCATTTCAGAGTCCGATTCTTTTTGTACAGCAAAACAACGGTTTGGACATGTATACTTATTGTGTATTTAATTTATACTTTAACATATTTAACATATATTGCTCATCCTGCCATCTAGGGGAAGGGGTGGGGGGAAAGAGGGGAAAAATTGGAACGAGAGGTTTGGCAATTGTCAATGCTGTAAAATTACCCATGCAGATAACTTGTAAATAACAACAACAACAAAGAAAGTCTCCTAGGAACTGGTACCAGAATTGAGTTTTCAAGAAAATTAGGAGAATGGAACACATGGGGAACAAAGAGCCTCATGGAAGACAAGAGATATGATGGATTATAGAGTAGATGGAAAGAAAGAACATATAAGGCTTTAGAGGTAGATTGGAGCCAGGCTGTGAAGGGGTTTCAGTGATCAACAGAAGAGTTAATAGTTGATCCTATAAGAAATAGTGTGTCATGTTTAACCTATATTGGATTACTTGTTCTCTGGGGGGAGGGGGGAAGAGAAA
>CM037003.1:8427935-8430435 GCA_020854095.1 Dasyurus viverrinus | reverse complement strand
TACATACTTGTGTCTAATGGTACTCATCTGGCTTGAGGGGGCAATAGTAAAAAAAAAAGGAATATATTATATATGATATATAGATATACAAACGCACACATACATACATGCTTCTGTCTAATGGTAGTCATCTGGCAGGATGGGGAAGAGGATAAAAAAAAAAGGAAAAATATTATTTCTTTTAAATATAGAATAAAGTTATCCTTCTCTTTCTCCTCTTACTATATATATACACACACACACATGCATACGTACTTATTTCTAATGGTAGTCATCTGGGAGGAGGGGGAAGAGGATAAAAAAAAGGAAAAAACTTATTTCTTTTAAATATATACTAAAGTTATCCCTCTCTCTCTCTCTTTGTATGTATATATATACACACATACGCACACACACACAATCAAATAAATAATATATATAAATATATATTACGAGTAATATATATTATATATATATTATACATAGACACACACATACATCTTGTGTCTGTCTATCCTCTCTGTATATATATATGTATATAATATATATATTATATATAATACATATATTATATATAAAAGCACACAAACACATATATACTTTTGTCTAATGGTAGTCATCTGGGAGGGTGGGGAAGAGAAAAACAAGGAAAAAACTCATTTCTTTTAAATATATCAAAAAGTTATCTCTCTCTCTTTCTGTGTGTGTATAGATAGATAGATAGATATATATTTATATTATATATATATATATATATACACACACACACACACACACACACACACACACACATACATACATCTGTCTAATTTTAGGCATCTGGCAGGAGGGGGGGAAGAAAAAAAAAGGAAAAACTTATTTCTTGTAAATATATAATACATTTATCCTTCTCTCTCTTTCTCTGTCTCTACATATGTTTATATAATATATATATATTATAAACATAAACACATTCATACATACATACATACTTGTGTCTAATTATGATCTGGCATGAGAAGGGAAAAGAAAAACAAAACTTATTTCTTTTAATATATGATAAAGTTATCCTTCTCTCTCTCTCTCTCTCTCTCTCTCTCCTCTCTCTCTCTCTCTCTCTCTCTCTCTCTATATATATATATATATATATAAATATACACACACAAAAACACACACGCACATAAATACTTGGGTCTACTTCTGCCCATCTGGCAGGAGGGCGGAAGAGAATAAAATGGAAAAAACATTTCTTTTTAATATATAAAAAAGTTATTCTCCCCCCCCTCTCTCTATATATAATATATACACACATATAAACACCTACATACTTGTGTCTAAGGGTAGTCATCTGGCATGAGGGGGTAAGAGTTAAAAAAAAAAAGGAAAAAACTTATTTCGTTAAATGTATAATAAAGTTATCCTTCCTTCCTTCTCTCTCTCTCTGTATGAGTATATATATATATTATATATATGTTATATATGATATATATACAAAGGCACACATACTTACATGCTTCAGTCTAATGGTAGTCATCTGGCGGAGGTGGGAAGAGAAAAAAACAAGGAAGAAACTTATTTCTTTTAAATATATAATAAAGTTATTGTTCTCCTCTTTCTCCATAAGTTTATATTATATGTATGTGTATATATATATATATATATATATATATATATACACACATACACACACATACATACTTCTGTCTAATGGTAGTCATCTGTCATGAAGGGGGAAAAGGAAAAAAAAAGGAAAAAACTTATTTTGTTAAATATATAATCAAGTTACCCTTCCTTCCTTCTGTCTCTGGGTATGAGTGTGTATATATATATATATATATATATATATATATATATGTATGTATATGTATATGTTATATATGATATATGTTATACACACACACACACACACACACACACACACATACATACCTCTGTCTAATGTTAGTCATCTGGTAGGAGCAGGGAAGAAAAAAAAAAAGGAAAAAACTTATTTCTATTAAATATATAATAAAGTTATCGTTCTCTCTCTCTCTCTCTCTGTCTATATATATATATATATATATATATGTTTATATTATATGTATATATAAAATATACACACACATATACATACTTGTGTCTAATTGTCATCTGGCATGAGGGGTGAAGAGGAAAAAAAAAACTAATTTTTAAAGATATAATAAAGCTATCCTTCTCTCTCTCTCTCTCTCTCTCTCTCTCTCTCTCTATATATATATATATATATATATATATATATATACACACACACACACATACATACTTCTGTCTAATGGTAGTCATCTGGCTTGAGGGGGGAAGAGAAAAAAAAGGAAAAAATTTATTTCTTTTAAATATATAATACAGTTATCTCTCTCTCTCTCTCTCTCTCTCTCTCTGAGTATGTATATATATATATATATATATATATATATTTATTTATATTATATATATATTATACGCACACACACACACCTACACACATTTCTCTAATGGTAGTCATCTGGGAGGAACGGGGAAGAGATGATAAAAGGAAAAAACTTGT
>CM037003.1:8286480-8427835 GCA_020854095.1 Dasyurus viverrinus | reverse complement strand
ACTCCACTGTCTATTTCTCCCTCTCTCTTCTCCAGTGTCTATTTCCCTCTCAATCTTCTCCACTGTATGTGTCTCTCTCGTCCACTATCTTTCTCTCTCTCTCTCTTCTCCACTGTCTATTTCTCTCTCTCTTCTCCACTGTCTATTTCTCTCTCTCTTCTCCACTGTCTATTTCTCTCTCTCTTCTCTACTTTCTATTTCTCCCTCTCTCTTCTCTACTGCCTATTTCTCTCTCTCTCTTTTCTACCATCTGTATCTCTCTCTCTCTTTTCTACCATCTGTATCTCTCTCTCTCTTTTCTACCATCTGTATCTCTCTTTCTCTATTTTCTACTGCCTGTGTGTCTCTCTCTCCATCACTGTCTATTTCATTGTTTTCTCCACTATTTCCCTCTCTCTCTTTTATACTGACTGTGTGTCTCTCTCTCTTTTCCACTATTTCTCCTTCTCTCTTCTCTACTGCCTATTTCTCTCTCTCTCTTTTCTACCATCTGTATCTCTCTCTCTCTTTTCTACCATCTGTATCTCTCTCTCTCTTTTCTACCATCTGTATCTCTCTCTCTCTATTTTCTACTGCCTGTGTTGTGTGTCTCTCTCTCCATCACTGTCTATTTCATTCTTTTCTAAACTATTTCCCTCTCTCTCTTTTATACTGACTGTGTGTCTCTCTCTCTTTTCCACTATTTCTCTCTCTCTCTTTTCTACCATCTGTATCTCTCTGTTTTCCACCATCTGTATCTCTCTCTCTCTTTTCCACCATCTGTATCTCTCTCCCTCTATTTACTACTGCCTGTGTATCTCTCTCTCTATCACTGTCTATTTCATTCTTTTCTCCACTATTTCTCTCTCTCTCTTTTATACTGACTGTGTGTCTCTCTCTCTTTTCCACTATTAATCTGTTTCTCTCTCTTTGCCACTGTTTATTTCTCTCTCTCTTCTCCACTGTCTATTTCTCTCTCTCTCTTCTCCACTGTCTATTTCTCTCTCTCTCTTCTCCACTGTCTATTTCTCTCTCTCTATTTTCCATTCTCTATTTATTTTGCTCGCTCTTTTCTCCACTGTCTATTTCTCCCTCTCTCCTTTCAACTGTTTGTTTCTTTCTCTCTCTTCTCCACTGTCTATTTCTCTATCTCTCTCTCTCTTTTCTCCTCTGTCTAATTTCTCTCCCTCTTTTCCACTGTCGGTGTCTCTCTCTTTCTCTTCTCCACTGTATTTGTCTCTCTCTCTTCTCCATTGTCTATTTTTTTCCCTCTCTCTTTTCCACTGTCTGTTTCTGCGTTTCTCTCTCTTCTTCACTGTCTATTTCTCTCTCTCTCTCTATCTTCTCCACTGTCTATTTATCTGTCTCTCTTTCTTCTCCACTGTCTATTTCTCTCTCTCTTCTCCACTATTTCTCTCTCTTCTCCAATATTTCTCTCTCTCTCCCTTTCTTCTCCACTATTTATGACTCTCTCATTATTCTCCACTGTATGTGTCTCTCTCTTTCTCCTCCATTGTCTATTTCTGTCTCTCCATTCAGCCCTGCCTGTGTCACTCTCTATCTTATCCACTGTCTATTTATCTCTCTCTTGTCCACTTTCTATTTCTCTCTCTCTCTTCTCTACTGTTTATTTCTCTCTCTTTTCTTCACTCTCTATTTCTCTCTCTCTCTCCTCCATTATTTCTCTCTCTCTATTTTCCACTGGCTAATTCTCTGTCTCTCTCTATTCTCCACTATTTCTCTCAATCTCTCTTTTCCACTGTCTGACTTTCTCTCTCTTTTCATCTGTCTGTGTGTCTCTCTCTCTTCTCCACTTCTACCACTGTCTATTTCTCTCTCTTTCTATTCTCCACTATTTCTCTCTCTCTCTCCTCTCAATTGTCTCTCTCTCTCTCTCTCTCTCTGCTCTATTTTTCTCCCTCTCTCTTTTCCAGTGTCCATTTCTCTCTCTCTCTATCTTCTCCATTGTCAATTTCTCTCTCTCTCTTCTCCACTGTCTGTGTCTCTCTCTTCTTCACTGTCTATCTCTCTCTCTCTTCTCCACTGCATGTCTCTCTCTCTCTTCTCCACTGCATGTGTCTCTCTCTCTTTTCCACTGTCTATTTTTCTCTCTCTTCTCCAATATTTTTCTGGCTCCCTTTTTTCTCCACAGTCTACTTCTCTTTGTGTCATCTGCATTTTATGTGTCTCTCCCTCTGTCCTCCAATGCCTATATCTTTCTCTGTCTTGTCTACTGTCTGTGTCTCTCTTTCTCTCCTCCACTCTCTATTTCTCTCTCTCTATTCACCACGGTCTGTCTCACTCTCTATCTTCTCCAATGTCTATTTGTCTCTCTCTTCACCACTGTCTGTCTCTCTCTCTCTCTCTCTTTCCCTCCCTCCCTTTCTTCAACACTGTGTATCTTCACTCTCTGTGTCTCTCTCTCTCATTTCCACTGTCTGTGTCAATCTCTCTCTCCTCCACTGTCTATTTCTCTCTCTATTCTCTGCTATTTCTTTCTCCCTTCTCCACTGTCTGTCTGTCTGTCTGTCTCTTTCTCAACTGTACATTTCTCTCTCTCTCTTCTCACCTATTTCTCTCTCTCTCCTCCTGTAAATTGGAGAAGAGAGAGGAATATACAGTGGAGAAGAGAGAGAGACAGACAGTGGAGAAGAGAGAGAGAGAAATAAACAGTGGAGAAGAGAGAGAAAGAAATGGACAGTGGAGAAGAGAGAGAGTGAGAAATAGAATCTCTCTCTGTCTTCTCCACTGTCTATTTCTCAGTCTCTCTTCTCCACTGTCTCTTTCTCAGTCTCTCTTCTCCACTGTCTATGTGTCTCTCTCTCTTCTCCACTGTCTATGTCTCTTGCTCACTTCTCCACTGTCTATGTCTCTCTATCTCCCTCTCTCGTCTCCACTGTGTATGTCTCTCTCTCTCTTCTCCACTATCTATTTCTCTCTCTCTTCTCCACTGTCTATTTCTCTCTCTCTCTTCTCCACTCTCTATGTCTCTCTCTCTCTTCTCCACTGTCTATGTCTCTCTCTCTCTTCTCCACTGTCTATGTCCCTCTCTCTCTCTTCTCCACTGTCTATGTCTCTCTCTCTTCTCCACTGTCTATGTCTCCCTCTCTCTTCTCCACTGTCTATTTCTCTCTCTCTTCTCCACTGTCTATTTCTCTCTCTCTCTTCTTCACTGTCTATGTCTCTCTCTCTCTTCTCCACTGTCTATTTCTCTCTCTCTTCTCCACTCTCTATTTCTCACTCTCTCTCTTCTCCACTGTCTATTTCTCACTCTCTCTCTTCTCCACTGTATATGTCTCTTGCTCACTTCTCCACTGTCTATGTCTCTCTCTCTCCTCTCCACTGTCTATTTCTCTCTCTCTCTTCTCCACTGTCTATGTCTCTCTCTCTCTTCTCCACTGTCTATTTCTCTCTCTCTTCTCCACTGTCTATTTCTCTCTCTCTTCTCAACTGTCTATTTCTCTCTCTCTCTCTTCTCCACTGTCTATTTCTCTCTCTCTTCTCCACTGTCTATTTCTCTCTCTCTCCTCCACTGTCTATTTCTCTCTCTCTCTTCTCCACTGTCTATTTCTCTCTCTCTCTCTTCCATACTATTTCTCTCTCTCTCTTCTACACTGTTTTTCTCTGTCTCTTCTTCTACAGTAATTCTCTCTCTCTCCTGCACTGTCTAATTCTCTCTCTCTTCTTCACTATCTGTGTCTCTCTCTCTCTTTTCCACAGTCTGTCAATCTCTTTCTTCTCCACTTTCTATTTCTCTCTCTCTCTCTCTCTTGAACTGTCTGTGTGTCTCTGTCTCTTCTTCACTGTCTATTTCTTTTTCTCTCTCTTCTACGTTGTCTATTTCTCTCTCTCTTCTCTGCTGTCTATGTCTCTCTCTCTTCTGGACTATATATTTGTCTCTCTCTCTCTCTCTCTCTCTCTCTCTCTCTCTCTCTCTCTTCTTCACTGTCTATTTCTCTCTCTCTCTCTCTCTGTCCTCTATTATTTCTGTGTCTCTCCTTTCAATTGTCTATTTCTCTCTCTCTCTACTTTCCACTATTTTGCTCTCTCTCTCCCTTCTCCACTGTCTAGGTCTGTCTATCTGTCTGTCTGTCTGTCTCTGTCTCTGTCTCTGTCTCCTGCACGGTCTATTTCTCTTTCTCTCTTCTCCACTATCTGTTTCTTTCTCTCTCTTTTCCATTGTCTTTATCTTTCTCTCTCTTCTCCACTAATTGTCTCACTTTCTTCTTCTCTGTCTATTTCTCTCTCTCTCTCTCTCTCTTATCCACTATTTCTCTTTCTCTATTTTCCACTGTCTGTGTCTTGCTCTGTTTTCCAGTGCCTGTGTCTCTCTCTCTCTCTTTTCCACTGTCTGTTTCTCTCACTCTCTTCTCCACGGTCTATTTCTCTCTTTTTCTTTTCAACTACCTGTTTCTCTATCTCACTTTCCCACTGTCTGTTTCTCTCTTCTCCACTGTCTAGTGTTCTCTCTCTCTCTCTCTCTCTCTCTCTCTCTCTCTCACTGTTTCTCTTTCTCTCTCTTATATTCACTGTCTATTTCTCTCTCTCTTCTATACTATTTCTCTCTTTCACTTTTCCACTGTCTGTATCTCTCTCTCTCTCTTCTACACTCTCTGTGTCACTCTCTCTCTTCCCCATAGTCTACTTCTCTCTCTCATTTTTCCACAATTTTTCTCTCTCTCTTTTCCACTGTCTCTCTCTCTCTTTTCAATTGTCTGTGTCTCTCTCTCTTTTGTAGTGTCTGTCTCTCTCTCTCTTTTCCACTTTATGAGTCTATTTCTCTCTTTTGTGAATTGTCTGTGTTTCTCTTTAACATTGGCTATCTCTCTCTCTCTCTTCTCCACTGTCTATTTCTCTCTCTCTTTTCCACCGTCAGTGTATCTCTCTCTCTTTTATCCACTGTCTGTCTCTCTCTCTCTTTTCCACTGAGTCTATTTCTCTCTTTTGTGAACTGTCTGTGTTTCTCTTTAACATTGTCTATCTCTCTCTCTCTCTTCTCAATGTCTATTTCTCTCTCTCTTCTCCACTGTCTATTTCTCCATCTCTCTTTTTCACTGTCTATTTCTCTCTCTCTTCTCCACTTTCTATTTCTCTCTTTTTCTCTTCTCAACTGTCTATTTGTCTCTCTCTTCTCCACTGTCTATTTCTCTATCTCTCTCTTCTCCCCATCTATTTCTCTCTCTCTCTCTCCCCCACTATCTAATTCTCTCTCTTTTTTCTCCAGTGTCTCTTTCTCTCTGTCTTCCTTTTCTCTGCTGTCTAATTTCTCCCTCTCTTTTCCACTGTCAGTGACTCTTTCTATCTTCTCCACTGTCTGTGTCTGTCTCTCTCTTTTATCCACTGTCTATCTCTCTCTCTCTTCTCCACTAAATATTTCTCTTTATCTCTCTGTTTTCCTATGTCTGTATCTTTTTCTTTCCCTTCTCTACTGTCTATTTATCTCTCTCTCTTTGCCACAGTATGTGTCTCTCCCTCTCTTCTCCATTGTCTATTTCTCTTTCTCTCTTTTCGACTGTTTGTGTCTCTTTCTCTCGTCCACTTGTATTTCTCTCTCTGGCTTTTCCACTATCTATGTCTCTCTCTCTCTCTCTTCTACTATTTCTCTCTCTTCTCCACTGTCTGTCTCCCTCTCTCATCTCCACTGTCAATTTCTCTTTCTCTCTTCTCCACTGTCTATTTCTCTCTGTCTTTTTTCCACTGTCTATTTCTCTCTCTCTCTTCTCCACTGTCTATTTCTCTCTCTCTATTTTCCATTCTCTATTTATTTTGCTCGCTCTTTTCTCCACTGTCTATTTCTCCCTCTCTCCTTTCAACTGTTTGTTTCTTTCTCTCTCTTCTCCACTGTCTATTTCTCTATCTCTCTCTCTCTTTTCTCCTCTGTCTAATTTCTCTCCCTCTTTTCCACTGTCGGTGTCTCTCTCTTTCTCTTCTCCACTGTATTTGTCTCTCTCTCTTCTCCATTGTCTATTTTTTTCCCTCTCTCTTTTCCACTGTCTGTTTCTGCGTTTCTCTCTCTTCTTCACTGTCTATTTCTCTCTCTCTCTCTATCTTCTCCACTGTCTATTTATCTGTCTCTCTTTCTTCTCCACTGTCTATTTCTCTCTCTCTTCTCCACTATTTCTCTCTCTTCTCCAATATTTCTCTCTCTCTCCCTTTCTTCTCCACTATTTATGACTCTCTCATTATTCTCCACTGTATGTGTCTCTCTCTTTCTCCTCCATTGTCTATTTCTGTCTCTCCATTCAGCCCTGCCTGTGTCACTCTCTATCTTATCCACTGTCTATTTATCTCTCTCTTGTCCACTTTCTATTTCTCTCTCTCTCTTCTCTACTGTTTATTTCTCTCTCTTTTCTTCACTCTCTATTTCTCTCTCTCTCTCCTCCATTATTTCTCTCTCTCTATTTTCCACTGGCTAATTCTCTGTCTCTCTCTATTCTCCACTATTTCTCTCAATCTCTCTTTTCCACTGTCTGACTTTCTCTCTCTTTTCATCTGTCTGTGTGTCTCTCTCTCTTCTCCACTTCTACCACTGTCTATTTCTCTCTCTTTCTATTCTCCACTATTTCTCTCTCTCTCTCCTCTCAATTGTCTCTCTCTCTCTCTCTCTCTCTGCTCTATTTTTCTCCCTCTCTCTTTTCCAGTGTCCATTTCTCTCTCTCTCTATCTTCTCCATTGTCAATTTCTCTCTCTCTCTTCTCCACTGTCTGTGTCTCTCTCTTCTTCACTGTCTATCTCTCTCTCTCTTCTCCACTGCATGTCTCTCTCTCTCTTCTCCACTGCATGTGTCTCTCTCTCTTTTCCACTGTCTATTTTTCTCTCTCTTCTCCAATATTTTTCTGGCTCCCTTTTTTCTCCACAGTCTACTTCTCTTTGTGTCATCTGCATTTTATGTGTCTCTCCCTCTGTCCTCCAATGCCTATATCTTTCTCTGTCTTGTCTACTGTCTGTGTCTCTCTTTCTCTCCTCCACTCTCTATTTCTCTCTCTCTATTCACCACGGTCTGTCTCACTCTCTATCTTCTCCAATGTCTATTTGTCTCTCTCTTCACCACTGTCTGTCTCTCTCTCTCTCTCTCTTTCCCTCCCTCCCTTTCTTCAACACTGTGTATCTTCACTCTCTGTGTCTCTCTCTCTCATTTCCACTGTCTGTGTCAATCTCTCTCTCCTCCACTGTCTATTTCTCTCTCTATTCTCTGCTATTTCTTTCTCCCTTCTCCACTGTCTGTCTGTCTGTCTGTCTCTTTCTCAACTGTACATTTCTCTCTCTCTCTTCTCACCTATTTCTCTCTCTCTCCTCCTGTAAATTGGAGAAGAGAGAGGAATATACAGTGGAGAAGAGAGAGAGACAGACAGTGGAGAAGAGAGAGAGAGAAATAAACAGTGGAGAAGAGAGAGAAAGAAATGGACAGTGGAGAAGAGAGAGAGTGAGAAATAGAATCTCTCTCTGTCTTCTCCACTGTCTATTTCTCAGTCTCTCTTCTCCACTGTCTCTTTCTCAGTCTCTCTTCTCCACTGTCTATGTGTCTCTCTCTCTTCTCCACTGTCTATGTCTCTTGCTCACTTCTCCACTGTCTATGTCTCTCTATCTCCCTCTCTCGTCTCCACTGTGTATGTCTCTCTCTCTCTTCTCCACTATCTATTTCTCTCTCTCTTCTCCACTGTCTATTTCTCTCTCTCTCTTCTCCACTCTCTATGTCTCTCTCTCTCTTCTCCACTGTCTATGTCTCTCTCTCTCTTCTCCACTGTCTATGTCCCTCTCTCTCTCTTCTCCACTGTCTATGTCTCTCTCTCTTCTCCACTGTCTATGTCTCCCTCTCTCTTCTCCACTGTCTATTTCTCTCTCTCTTCTCCACTGTCTATTTCTCTCTCTCTCTTCTTCACTGTCTATGTCTCTCTCTCTCTTCTCCACTGTCTATTTCTCTCTCTCTTCTCCACTCTCTATTTCTCACTCTCTCTCTTCTCCACTGTCTATTTCTCACTCTCTCTCTTCTCCACTGTATATGTCTCTTGCTCACTTCTCCACTGTCTATGTCTCTCTCTCTCCTCTCCACTGTCTATTTCTCTCTCTCTCTTCTCCACTGTCTATGTCTCTCTCTCTCTTCTCCACTGTCTATTTCTCTCTCTCTTCTCCACTGTCTATTTCTCTCTCTCTTCTCAACTGTCTATTTCTCTCTCTCTCTCTTCTCCACTGTCTATTTCTCTCTCTCTTCTCCACTGTCTATTTCTCTCTCTCTCCTCCACTGTCTATTTCTCTCTCTCTCTTCTCCACTGTCTATTTCTCTCTCTCTCTCTTCCATACTATTTCTCTCTCTCTCTTCTACACTGTTTTTCTCTGTCTCTTCTTCTACAGTAATTCTCTCTCTCTCCTGCACTGTCTAATTCTCTCTCTCTTCTTCACTATCTGTGTCTCTCTCTCTCTTTTCCACAGTCTGTCAATCTCTTTCTTCTCCACTTTCTATTTCTCTCTCTCTCTCTCTCTTGAACTGTCTGTGTGTCTCTGTCTCTTCTTCACTGTCTATTTCTTTTTCTCTCTCTTCTACGTTGTCTATTTCTCTCTCTCTTCTCTGCTGTCTATGTCTCTCTCTCTTCTGGACTATATATTTGTCTCTCTCTCTCTCTCTCTCTCTCTCTCTCTCTCTCTCTCTCTTCTTCACTGTCTATTTCTCTCTCTCTCTCTCTCTGTCCTCTATTATTTCTGTGTCTCTCCTTTCAATTGTCTATTTCTCTCTCTCTCTACTTTCCACTATTTTGCTCTCTCTCTCCCTTCTCCACTGTCTAGGTCTGTCTATCTGTCTGTCTGTCTGTCTCTGTCTCTGTCTCTGTCTCCTGCACGGTCTATTTCTCTTTCTCTCTTCTCCACTATCTGTTTCTTTCTCTCTCTTTTCCATTGTCTTTATCTTTCTCTCTCTTCTCCACTAATTGTCTCACTTTCTTCTTCTCTGTCTATTTCTCTCTCTCTCTCTCTCTTATCCACTATTTCTCTTTCTCTATTTTCCACTGTCTGTGTCTTGCTCTGTTTTCCAGTGCCTGTGTCTCTCTCTCTCTCTTTTCCACTGTCTGTTTCTCTCACTCTCTTCTCCACGGTCTATTTCTCTCTTTTTCTTTTCAACTACCTGTTTCTCTATCTCACTTTCCCACTGTCTGTTTCTCTCTTCTCCACTGTCTAGTGTTCTCTCTCTCTCTCTCTCTCTCTCTCTCTCTCTCTCACTGTTTCTCTTTCTCTCTCTTATATTCACTGTCTATTTCTCTCTCTCTTCTATACTATTTCTCTCTTTCACTTTTCCACTGTCTGTATCTCTCTCTCTCTCTTCTACACTCTCTGTGTCACTCTCTCTCTTCCCCATAGTCTACTTCTCTCTCTCATTTTTCCACAATTTTTCTCTCTCTCTTTTCCACTGTCTCTCTCTCTCTTTTCAATTGTCTGTGTCTCTCTCTCTTTTGTAGTGTCTGTCTCTCTCTCTCTTTTCCACTTTATGAGTCTATTTCTCTCTTTTGTGAATTGTCTGTGTTTCTCTTTAACATTGGCTATCTCTCTCTCTCTCTTCTCCACTGTCTATTTCTCTCTCTCTTTTCCACCGTCAGTGTATCTCTCTCTCTTTTATCCACTGTCTGTCTCTCTCTCTCTTTTCCACTGAGTCTATTTCTCTCTTTTGTGAACTGTCTGTGTTTCTCTTTAACATTGTCTATCTCTCTCTCTCTCTTCTCAATGTCTATTTCTCTCTCTCTTCTCCACTGTCTATTTCTCCATCTCTCTTTTTCACTGTCTATTTCTCTCTCTCTTCTCCACTTTCTATTTCTCTCTTTTTCTCTTCTCAACTGTCTATTTGTCTCTCTCTTCTCCACTGTCTATTTCTCTATCTCTCTCTTCTCCCCATCTATTTCTCTCTCTCTCTCTCCCCCACTATCTAATTCTCTCTCTTTTTTCTCCAGTGTCTCTTTCTCTCTGTCTTCCTTTTCTCTGCTGTCTAATTTCTCCCTCTCTTTTCCACTGTCAGTGACTCTTTCTATCTTCTCCACTGTCTGTGTCTGTCTCTCTCTTTTATCCACTGTCTATCTCTCTCTCTCTTCTCCACTAAATATTTCTCTTTATCTCTCTGTTTTCCTATGTCTGTATCTTTTTCTTTCCCTTCTCTACTGTCTATTTATCTCTCTCTCTTTGCCACAGTATGTGTCTCTCCCTCTCTTCTCCATTGTCTATTTCTCTTTCTCTCTTTTCGACTGTTTGTGTCTCTTTCTCTCGTCCACTTGTATTTCTCTCTCTGGCTTTTCCACTATCTATGTCTCTCTCTCTCTCTCTTCTACTATTTCTCTCTCTTCTCCACTGTCTGTCTCCCTCTCTCATCTCCACTGTCAATTTCTCTTTCTCTCTTCTCCACTGTCTATTTCTCTCTGTCTTTTTTCCACTGTCTATTTCTCTCTGTCTGTTCTTCACTGTCTATTTCTCTCTCTGACTCTTCTAGACTGTATGAGTCTCTCTCTCTCCTCCACTGTCTATTTCTCTCTGTCTATTCTCCAGTGTCTGTCTCTATCTCTCTTCTCCATTGTCTATTTCTCTCTCTCACTCTTCTCCACTCTATTTTTTTCTCTCTCTCTTCTCCACTGTATATTTCTCTCTCTCTCTCTCTCTCTCTCTCTCTCTCTCTCTCTCTCTCTCTCTCTCTCTCTCTCTCTCTCCCCTCCACTGTGTATTTCTCTGTCTTTCCACTGTATGTCTCTCTCTCTCTCTCTTCCACTGTATGTCTCTGTCTCTCTTCCACTTTCTATTTCTCTGTCTCTCATCTCCACTGTCTATTTCTCTATTTCTCTCTTCTCCACTGTTTTTTTCTCTCTCTGTCTCTCCTTGATTGTCTATTTCTCTCTCTCTGTTCTCCATTCTCTGTGTGTCTCTCTCTTCTCCACTATTTCTCTCTCTCTGTCTCTCTTATCCATTCTGTGTGTCTTGCTCTCTTCTCCATTGTTTAAATCTAGCTCTCTCCTTTCGACTGTCTGTATCTCTCTCTTTCCTGTACTGTTGTTCTCTCTGTCTTTTCCACTGTCTGTATTTCTCCCTCTCTATTTTCCACGGTCTGTGTGTCTCTCTCTCTTCTCTACTATTTCTCTCTCTCTCTTTTCCACTGTCTATTTCTCTCCCTCTTCTCCACTGTCTATTTCTCTCTCTCCCTTCTCCACTGTATTACTCTCTCTCTCTCGCCTCCGCTATTTCTTTCTGTCTTTTCCACTGTCTATGTATCTCTAGAACTATTCCAGCGTCTGTGTCTCTCTCTCTCTTCTCCACTGTCTAATTTTGTTTCTCTATTCTCCACTGTATGTGTCTCTCTCCTCTAATGTCTTTTTCTCTATCTCTTTCTTCTCCATTGTCTATTTGTCTCTGTCTGTCTTCTCAACTCTCTCTTTCTCACTCTCTTCTCCACTGTGTATTTCTCTCTCTTCTCCACTGTATTTCTCTCTCTGTCTCCTCCAATGTCTCTTTCTCTCTCTCACATCTCCAATATTTCTCTTTCTTTCTTCTTTACTCTCTATTTCTCTCTCTCTCTTCTCTACTGTCTATTTCTTTCTTTCTTCTCCACTGTATCTGTCTCTCTCTCTCTCTCCTCCAATGTCTATTTCCCCCTCTCTTCTCCACTATCTATATCTCTCTCTCTCTTCTCCACTGTCTATGTCTCTCTCTCTCTTCTCCACTGTATGTGTCTCTCTCTCTTCTCCACTGTATGTGTCTCTCTCTCTCCTCCAATGACTATTTTTCTCTCTCTTCTCCACTGTATGTGTCTCTCTAACTCTTCTCCATTGTGTATTTCTCTCACTCTCTTTTCCACTGTATGTGTCTCTCTCTCTTCTCCACTGTCTTTTTCTCTCTCTCTCTTTTGTCCACTCTCTATTTCTCTCTCTTTCTCTTCTCGATTGACTCTCTCTCTCTCTTTTCCACGGTCTATTTCTTTCTCTTTCTCTTTCCCCCTGTCTGTGTGTTTCTCTATTTTTTCCACTGTCTATGCCTCTCTCTATTCTCGGGTGTCTGTGTCTCTCTGTCGCTTCTCCACTGTCTATTTCTCTCTCTAGCTTCTCCACTGTCTGTTTCCCTCTCTCTCTTCTCCACTGTCTGTTTCCCTCTCTCTTTTTCCCACTGTCTGTTTCTCTCTCTCTCTCTTCTCCACTGTGTATCTCTCTCTCTCTTCTCCACTGTATGTCTCTCTCTCATCTTAAATGTCTTTTCTTGTTCTCACTTCTCCAATCTCTCTCTCTCTTCTTTACTGTGTATTATTATTTACTGTTCTCTATCTCTCTCTTCTTCACTGTGTATTTCTCTATCTCTCTGTTCTCAATTGTTTATTTCTTTCTTTCTCTTTTGCACTGTGTCTCTCTGTCTCCTCCATTTTCTATTTTTCTCCCTGTATTCCCCACTCTGTTTCTCGCTCTCTTCTCTACTGTCTATTTCTCTCTCTCTCTCTCTCTCTCTCTCTCTCTCTCTCTCTCTCTCTCTCTCTTCTCCACTGTGTGTTTCTTTCTCTCTCTTCTCCACTGTGAGTTTCTCTCTCTCTCTTCTCCACTGTCTGTTTCTCTCTCTCTCTTCTCCACTGTCTATCTCTCCCTCACTCTTCTCCACTGTCTTATCTCTCCCTCTCTCTTCTCCACTGTCTATCTCTCCCCCTCTCTTCTCCACTGTCTGTCATGGCTGTCTGTGTCTCTCTTTCTTCACTATTTAATTCTCTCTCTCTTATCTACTATCTATTTCTCTCTCTCTCTTTTCCACTGTCTTTTTCTCTCTCTCTTCTGTGCTGTCTATTTTTCTCTCTCCCTTCTCAACTATATTACTCTCTCTCTCGCATCGACTCTTTCTCTTTCTCTCTCTTTCCCACTGTCTGTGTATCTTTCTGTCTTTTCCTCTGTCTATGTGTCTCTAGCTCTATTCCACTGTCTGTATCTCCCTCTCTCTTTCAGACTGTCTGTGTGTCTCTCTCTCTTCCACAGTCATGTTCTCTCTCTCTCTCTCTTCTCCACTGTCTATTTCTCCATCTATGTCTTCTCCATTGTCTATTGCTTTCTCTCTCTCTCTCTCTCTCTCTCTCTCTCTTCTCCACTGTCTGTCTCTCTCTCTTCTCCACTGTGTGTGTGTCTCTCTTCTCCAGTCTCTATTTCTCTCTCTCTTGTCCACTGTGTATTTTTTCACTCTCTTCTCCACTGTATGTCTCTCTTTCTCTCCTCCAATGTCTATTTCTCTCTCTCAATTCTCCAATATTTCTCTCTCTCTTCTTTCTTGTCCATTTCTATATCTTTCTTCTCTACTGTGTATTTCTCTCTCTCTGTCTCTTCTCCACTTTCTATTTTTCTCTGTCTTTTCAAATGTATGTGTCTCTCTTTTCCACTCTATATTTCTCTCTCTCTTCTCCACTTCCTATTTTTTTCTCTTTCTTCTCCACTATTTCTCTCTCTCTCTCTTATCCACTGTCTATTTCTCTCTCTCTTCTCCACTGTATGTGTCTCTCTAACTCTTCTCCATTGTGTATTTCTCTCACTCTCTTTTCCACTGTATGTGTCTCTCTCTCTTCTCCACTGTCTTTTTCTCTCTCTCTCTTTTGTCCACTCTCTATTTCTCTCTCTTTCTCTTCTCGATTGACTCTCTCTCTCTCTTTTCCACGGTCTATTTCTTTCTCTTTCTCTTTCCCCCTGTCTGTGTGTTTCTCTATTTTTTCCACTGTCTATGCCTCTCTCTATTCTCGGGTGTCTGTGTCTCTCTGTCGCTTCTCCACTGTCTATTTCTCTCTCTAGCTTCTCCACTGTCTGTTTCCCTCTCTCTCTTCTCCACTGTCTGTTTCCCTCTCTCTTTTTCCCACTGTCTGTTTCTCTCTCTCTCTCTTCTCCACTGTGTATCTCTCTCTCTCTTCTCCACTGTATGTCTCTCTCTCATCTTAAATGTCTTTTCTTGTTCTCACTTCTCCAATCTCTCTCTCTCTTCTTTACTGTGTATTATTATTTACTGTTCTCTATCTCTCTCTTCTTCACTGTGTATTTCTCTATCTCTCTGTTCTCAATTGTTTATTTCTTTCTTTCTCTTTTGCACTGTGTCTCTCTGTCTCCTCCATTTTCTATTTTTCTCCCTGTATTCCCCACTCTGTTTCTCGCTCTCTTCTCTACTGTCTATTTCTCTCTCTCTCTCTCTCTCTCTCTCTCTCTCTCTCTCTCTCTCTCTCTTCTCCACTGTGTGTTTCTTTCTCTCTCTTCTCCACTGTGAGTTTCTCTCTCTCTCTTCTCCACTGTCTGTTTCTCTCTCTCTCTTCTCCACTGTCTATCTCTCCCTCACTCTTCTCCACTGTCTTATCTCTCCCTCTCTCTTCTCCACTGTCTATCTCTCCCCCTCTCTTCTCCACTGTCTGTCATGGCTGTCTGTGTCTCTCTTTCTTCACTATTTAATTCTCTCTCTCTTATCTACTATCTATTTCTCTCTCTCTTTTCCACTGTCTTTTTCTCTCTCTCTTCTGTGCTGTCTATTTTTCTCTCTCCCTTCTCAACTATATTACTCTCTCTCTCGCATCGACTCTTTCTCTTTCTCTCTCTTTCCCACTGTCTGTGTATCTTTCTGTCTTTTCCTCTGTCTATGTGTCTCTAGCTCTATTCCACTGTCTGTATCTCCCTCTCTCTTTCAGACTGTCTGTGTGTCTCTCTCTCTTCCACAGTCATGTTCTCTCTCTCTCTCTCTTCTCCACTGTCTATTTCTCCATCTATGTCTTCTCCATTGTCTATTGCTTTCTCTCTCTCTCTCTCTCTCTCTCTCTCTCTCTCTCTCTCTCTCTCTCTCTCTCTCTCTCTCTCTTCTCCACTGTCTCTCTCTCTCTCTTCTCCACTGTGTGTGTGTGTCTCTCTTCTCCAGTCTCTATTTCTCTCTCTCTTGTCCACTGTGTATTTTTTCACTCTCTTCTCCACTGTATGTCTCTCTTTCTCTCCTCCAATGTCTATTTCTCTCTCTCAATTCTCCAATATTTCTCTCTCTCTTCTTTCTTGTCCATTTCTATATCTTTCTTCTCTACTGTGTATTTCTCTCTCTCTGTCTCTTCTCCACTTTCTATTTTTCTCTGTCTTTTCAAATGTATGTGTCTCTCTTTTCCACTCTATATTTCTCTCTCTCTTCTCCACTTCCTATTTTTTTCTCTTTCTTCTCCACTATTTCTCTCTCTCTCTCTTATCCACTGTCTATTTCTCTCTCTCTTCTCCACTGTATGTGTCTCTCTCTCTCCTCCAATGACTATTTTTCTCTCTCTTCTCCACTGTATGTGTCTCTCTAACTCTTCTCCACTGTGTATTTCTCTCACTCTCTTTTCCACTGTATGTGTCTCTCTCTCTTCTCCACTGTTTTTTTCTCTCTCTCTCTTTTGTCCACTCTCTATTTCTCTCTCTTTCTCTTCTCGACTGACTCTCTCTCTCTCTATTCCACGGTCTATTTCTTTCTCTTTCTCTTTCCCCTTGTCTGTGTGTTTCTCTATTTTTTCCACTGTCTATGCCTCTCTCTATTCTCGGCTGTCTGTGTCTCTCTGTCGCTTTTCCACTGTCTATTTCTCTCTCTCGCTTCTCCACTGTCTGTTTCCCTCTCTCTCTTCTCCACTGTCTGTTTCCCTCTCTCTCTTTTCCACTGTCTTTTTCTCTGTCTCTCTTCTCCACTGTGTGTTTCTCTCTCTCTCTCTTCTCCACTGTGTGTTTCTCTCTCTCTCTTCTCCACTGTCTATCTCTCCCTCTCTCTTCTCCACTGTCTATCTCTCCCTCTCTCTTCTCCACTGTCTATCTCTCTCTCTCTCTTTGCACTGTCTATTTCTATCTCTCTCTCTTTTCCACGATTTCCCTCTCACTCTCTCCAGTCACTCTCTATTTTTCTGTCTCTTCTCAACTATCTATTTCTCTGTCTCTCTCTCCTCCACTGTCTATTTATCTCTCTCTCTTCTCCACTGTCTATTTCTGTCTCTCTTTGTTCTCCACTGTCTATTTGTCTCTGTCTGTCTTCTCTACTCTCTCTGTCTCACTCTCTCTTCTCCACTGTGTATTTCTCTCTCTTTTTTCTCCACTGTATGTCTCCTTCTTTCTCATTCAACGTTTATTTCTCTCTCTCACATTTCCAATATTTCTCTCTCTCTCTCTCTCTCTCTCTCTCTCTCTCTTTTCTTTAATGTCTATTTCTCTCTCTCGCGTTTTCACTATTTGTCTCTTCTCCACTGTCTATTTCTCTTTCTCTCTTCTCTACTGTATCTGTCTCTGTCTCCTCCAATTTCTATCTCTCTCTTTCTTCTCCACTGTCTATTTCTCTCTGTCTGTCTTCTATACTGTCTCTGTCTCTTCTCCACTGTATGTCTCTCTCTCTCTCTCATATCCAATATCTTTCTCACTCTCACTTCTCTAATATTTCTCTCTCTCTCTCTCTCTCTCTCTCTCTCTCTCTCTCTCTCTCTCTCTCTCTCTCTCTCTCTCTCTCCTTTACTGTCTCTTTCTGTATCTCTCTTCTCCACTGTGTATTTCTCTCTCCCTTTTCTCCCCTGTCTATTTTTCTCTCTCTCTCTTCTCCACTGTCTATTTCTCTCTATCTGTTCTCCACTGTCTATGTGTCTTTCTTTTCCACAGTCTAGTTCACTCTCTCTTCTCCACTGTATATCTCTCCCTATGTCTCTTCTCCACTGTCTGTGTATCTCTCTCTCTTCTGCAATGATTATTTCTCTCTCTGATTTATCCAACATGTCTCTCTTCCTCTTCGTTCCCGTCTATTTCTATGTCTCTTTCTTCTCCACTGTATATTTCTCCCTTCTATTTTCCACTTTCTGTGCCTCTCTCTCTCTTCTCCACTTTCTGTGCCTCTCTCTGTCTTCTCCACTGTCTCTCTTCTCCACTATTTCTCTCTCTCTCTCTCTTTTCCACTGTCTATTTCTCTCTCTCTTCTGCACTATTTCTTTCTCTCCCTTCTCCATTGTATTTCTCTCTCTCCCTTCTCCACACTATTTCTCTCTCTGTTGCCTCCACTATTTCTCTCTCTCTTTCCCACTGTCTGTGTCTCTTTCTGTCTTTTCAACTATCTATGTGTCTCTAGCTCTATTCCAGTGTCTGTGTGTCTCTCTCTTTTTCCCACTGTCTATTTCTCTCTCTCTCTTCTCCACTGTCTATTTCTCTCTCTTCTCCACTGTCTATTTCTCTGTCTCTCTTCTCCACTGTCTATTTCTCTCTCTCTCTCTTCCCCACTGTCTATTTCCCTCCCTTTCTTCTCCACTGTATATTTCTCTCTCTCTATTTTCCCCGGTCTATTTCTTTCTCTTTCTCTTTCCCACTGTCTATCTCTCTCTCTCTCTCTTCTCTACTCTGTACTTCTCAGCTGTCTCTTTGTCTCTCTCTTTTCTCCACTGTGCATTTCTCTCTCTCTCTTCTCCAGTGTATGTCTCTGTCTCCTCCAAAGTCTATTTCTCTCTCTCACTTTTCCAATATTTCTCTCTCTCTCTCTCTCTTCTTTACTATCTATTTCTCTCTCTCTCTCTCTTCTCTACTGTATCTGTCTCTCTCTGTCTCCTCCAATTTCTATTTCTCTCTCTCTTTCTTCTCCACTGTCTATTTCTCTCTGTCTATCTTCTATACTGTCTCTGTCCCTCTCTCTCTCTTCTCCACTGTGTATTTCTCACTCTCTCTCTCTTCTCCACTGTATGTCTCTCTCCCCCATATCCAATATCTCTTTCTCGCTCTCACTTCTCCAATATTTCTCTCTCTCTCTCTGTCTCTCTCTCTCTCTCACTCTCTCTCTCTCTCCTTTACTGTCTATTTCTCTTTGTCTGTCTTCTATACTGTCTGTGTCTCTCTCTCTAGTCTCCACTGTATATTTCTCTCTCTCTCTTCTCCACAGTATGTTTCTCTCTCTCATATCCAATATCTCTTTCTCGCTCTCACTTCTCCACTGTCTATTCCCCCCCTCTCTTCTCCACTCTCTATTTTCTCTCTCTTCTCAACTATCTATTTCTCTCCCTCTCCCCTCCAGTGTCTATTTATCTCTCTCTTTTCTCCACTGTCTATTTCTCTCTCTTTCTTCTCCACTGTCTATTTCTCTATCTCTCTCTTCTCCACTGTGTAATTCTCTCTCTCTCTTCTCCAATGATTATTTCTTTCTCTTTTTTGTCCAATATTTCTCTCTTTCTCTTCTTTCCTGTCTATTTCTATGTCTCTTTCTTCTCCACTGTATATTTCTCCCTCTCTCTTCTCCACTTTCTGTGCCTCTCTCCTTCTTCTCCACTTTCTGTGCCTCTCTCTGTCTTCTCCATTGTCTGTGTCTCTATCTTCACTTTTTAATTCTCTCTGTCTTCTCCACTGTCTCTCTTCTGTCTCTTCTCCACTATCTATTTCTCTCTCTCTCTTCTCCACTGTTCATTTCTTTTTCTCCCTTCTCCACTCTATTTCTCTCTCTCGCCTCCACTATTTCTCTCTCTCTTTCCCACTGTCTATGTCTCTTTCTGTCTTTTCAACTACGTGTCTCTAGCTCTATTCCAGTGTCTGTGTCTCTCTCTCCTTTTCCCACTGTCTATTTCTCTCTCTCCCTTCTCCACTGTCTCTCTCTCTTCTCCACTATCTATTTTTGTCTCTCTCTCTTTCCCACTATTTCTCTCTCTCTTCTCCACTATTTCTCTCTTTCCCTTCTCCACTGTATTTCTCTCTCGCCTCCACTATTTCTCTCTCTCTCTTTCCCCACTGTCTGTGTCTCTTTCTGTCTCTTCCAATATCTATGTGTCTCCAGCTCTATTCCAGTGTCTGTGTCTCTCTCTCTGTTTTCCACTGTCTATTTCTCTCTCTCTTGTCCACTGTCTATTTCTCTCTCTCTCTCTTCTCCACTGTCTATTTCTCTCTCTTTCTTCTCCACTGTCTATTTCTCTCTCTCTCTCTCTTTTCCATGGTCTATTACTTTCTCTCTCTCTTTCCCACTTTCTATCTCTCCCTTCTCTCTCTCTCTTCTCTGCTGTCTATTTCTCTCTCTATCTCTCTCTGTCTCTCTCTCTCTTCTCCGCTGTCTATTTCTCTCTCTCACTCTCTCTCTCTCTTCTCTGCTGTCTATTTCTCTCTCTCTCTCTTCTCTGCTGTCTATTTCTCTCTCTCTCTCTCTTCTCTGCTGTCTATTTCTCTCTCTCTCTTCTCCACTGTCTATTTCTATCTCTCTTCTCCACTGTATGTCTCTCTCTCTCTTCCAATGTCTATTTCTATTTCTCACATCTCCAATATTTATCTCTCTCTCTCCCTGCTTTACTATCTACTTCTCTATCTTTCTTCTCCACTATCTATTTCTCCAACTATCTCTTTGCCTGTCTTTCTGTTACTAACTCTTCTCCCTTGTGTATTTCTCTCTCTCTCTCTCTCTCTCTCTCTCTCTCTCTCTCTCTCTCTCTCTCTCTCTCTCTCTCTCTCTCTCTCTCTTCCACTGTCTATTTCTCTCTCTTTTTCTCTCTTCTCCACTATCTATTTTTCTCTCTCTTCTCAACTATCTCTCTCTCTCTCTCCTCCAGTGTCTATTTATCTCTCTCTCTCGTCTCCCTCTCTCTCTCTCTCTCTCTCTCTCTCTCTCTCTCTCTCTCTCTCTCTTCTCCACTATATGTCTCTCTCTCCTCTAATGACTAGTCTCTCTCTCTTTCTTCTTCACTGTCTATTTCTCTCTCTTTCTTCTATACTGTCTCTGTCTCTCTCTCTTCTTCACTGTGTATTTGTCTATCTCTCTCTTCTCCACTGTCTATGTCACTCTCTAGCTCTTCTCCACTGTCTATTTCTATCTGTTCTCCAATTTCTGTGTCTCTCTCTTTCCGACTGGCTGAGTGTCTCTCTCTCTTTTCCACAGTCTGGTTCTCTCTCTCTCTTTTCTTCTCTATTTCTCTTCGCCACTGCTTATTTCTCTATTTATCTCTTCTCCAGTGTCTATTTCTTTCTCTCTCTCCCTCTCTCTTCTCCACTGTCTGTCTGTCTCTCTCTCTTTGCACTGTCTATTTCTCTCTTCTCCACTCTCTATTTTTCTCTCTCTTCTCAACTATTTCTCTCTCTCTTTCTCCTCCAATGTCTATTAATCTCTCTCTCTTCTCCACTGTCTGTCTCTCTCTCTCTCTTTGCACTATTTCTCTCTCTCTCTCTCCTCCACTGTGTATTTCTCCATCTCTCCCTTCTCCACTGTATATTTCCCTCTCTTCTCCACTGTCTATTTCTTCTCTCTTTCTCTCTTCTCCACTGTGTGTGTCTCTGTTCTTCATTCTCTCTCTCTTCTCCACTGTGTATTTCTCTCTCTCTCTTCTCCATTATCTATTTCTCTCTCTCTTTCTTCTTCACTGTCTATTTCTCTGTCTTCTATACTGTCTCTGTCTCTCTCTCTTTTCTCCACTTTATGTCTCTCTCTCTCTCTCTCATCTCCAATGTCTCTTTCTTGTTCTCACTTCTCCAATATTTCTCTCTCTCTTCTATAATGTCTATTTCTCTATCTCTCTCTTCTTCACTGTGTATTTCTCTATTTCTCTTTTCCACTGTCTATGTCATTCTATATCTCTTCTCCACTGTCTATTTCTCTCTATCTGTTCTCCAATTTCTGTGTCTCTCTCTCTCTTTCCGACTGTCTGTCTTTCTCCCTTTTCCACAGTCTGGTTCTCTCTCTCTCTTCTCCTCTATTTCTCCATCTATCTCTTCGCCACTGTCTATTTCTCTATTTATCACTTCTCCAGTGTCTATTTCTTTGTCTCTCTCTCTCTCTTCTCCACTGTCTATTTACCTCTCCCTCTCTCTTCTCCACTGTCTGTCTCTCTTCTTCAGTCACTATTTCTCTCTCCATCTTCTCCCATGTGTATTTTTATCTGTCTCTTCTCCACAGTATGTCTCTCACTCTCTCCTCCAATGTGTATTTCTTTCTCTCAATTCTCCAATATTTCTCTCTCTCTCTCTTCTTTCCTGTCTATTTTTATATCTCTCTCTTCTCCACTGTATTTCTCTCTCTTCTCTACTGTCTATTTTCTCTCTCTCTCTTCTTCACTTTCTATTTCTCTCTCTCTTTTCTCCAATGTATGTGTCTCTCTTTTCCACTCTATATTACTGTCTCAATTCTCCATTGTCTATTTCTTTCTCACTTCTCCATTATTTCTTTGTCTCTTCCACTGTCTGGGTTTCTCTCTCTATTCTCCACTGTGTATTTTTTTCTTTCTCTTTTCCACTATGTGTGTGTCTCTCTCCTCCATTTTCTATTTCTCTCTCTGTATTCTCCACTACATATTTCTCTGTCTCTTTTCCAATATTTCTCCCTCTCTCTTCCTTTCTTCTCAGACCACTGTCTATTTTTCTCTCTCTCTCTTTCCCACTGTCTCTCTCTCTCTCTCTCTCACTTTTAGATTGTCTGTCTCTCTCTCTTCTCTACTGTCCATTTCTCTTTCTTCTTCAGTCTGTATCTCACTCTCTTCTTCTTCTTCTTCTTCTTCTTCTTCTTCTTCTTCTTCTTCTTCTTCTTCACACACACTCTCACTCTCTCTCTCTCTCTCTCTCTCTCTCTCTCTCTCTCTCTCTCTCTCTCTCTCTTCTCCACTCTCCATTTCTCTCTCTCTCTCTTCTCCACTCCGTATCTCTCTCTCTTTTCCACTGTCTCACTCTGTCTCTCTCTTCTCCGGGTCTCAGTCTCTCTCTCTTTTCCACTGTCTATTTCTCTAACTATCTATTCGCCACTGTATGTTTCTCTAACTATATCTTCTCCACGGTCTCTCTCTCTCTCTCTTCTTCACTGTGTATGTCTGTTCTTCTTTCTCTATCTCTCTCTCTTCTCCACTGTGTATTTCTCTCTCTCTTCTCCACTATTTCTCTGTCTCGCTTCTACACTGTCTATTTCCCTTTCTTTCTTATCCACTGTCTATTTTCCTCTCTTTCTTATCCATTGTCTATTTTTCTCTTCTCCACTGTCTATTTCTCTCTCTCTCTTCTTCACTGTTTATTTCTCTCTCTTTCTTCTCCACTGTGTATTTCTCTCTCTCCCTCTTTTCCACGGTCTATTTCTTTCTCTCTCTCTTTCCCACTGTCCGTGTGTCTCTATCTTTTCTTCTGTTTCTGCCTCTCTCTCTTCTCGGCTGTCTGTGTCTCTCTCTGTGTTCTCTATTGTCTATTTCTATCTCTCCCTTCTCCACTGTCTATTTCCCTATCTCTCTCTATCTTCTCCACTCTCTATTTTTCTCTCTCTTCTATCTATTCTCTCTCTCTCTCTCTCTCTCTCTCTCTCTCTCTCTCTCTCTCTCTCTCTCTCCTTCAGTGTCTATTTATCTCTCTTTTTTCCACTGTCTATTTCTCTCTCTATTCTCCACTATCTTTCTCTCTCTCTCTTTGCCCTATTTCCCTCTCTCTCCCTCTTCTCCACTATTTCTGTTTCTCTCTTCTCCATTGTATGTGTCTCTCTCACTTTTTTCTCCATTGTCTATTTCTTTCTGTCTGTATTCTCTACTTTCTCTGTCTCGCACTCTCTCTTCTCCACTGTGTATAGCTCTCTCTCTCTCCTCCAATGTCTATTTCTCTCTCTCACTTCTCCTATATTCTCATATTCTCTCTCTCTCTCTCTCTCTCTCTCTCTCTCTCTCTCTCTCTCTCTCTCTCTCCTCTCTCTCTCTCTCCTCTCTCTCTCTCTCTCTCTCTCTCTCTCTCCTCTCTCTTCTCCACTGTTTATTTCTATTTCTCTCTTCTCCACTGTATGTGTCTCTCCCTCTCCTCCAATTTCTATTTCTCTCTCTCTTTCTTCTCCACTGTATATTTATGTCTGTCTTCTATACTGTCTCTGTCTCTGTCTCTCTTCTACACTGTGTATTTCTCTTTCTCTCTGACCCAATGTATGTCTGTCTCTCTCATCTCCAATGTCTTTCTCATTCTCTCTTTTCCAATATTTCTCTTTTTTACTGTCTATTTCTTTATCTCTCTCTTCTTCACTGTGTATTTCTCTATCTATCTCTTCTCCACTGTGTATTCCTTTATCTCTCTATTCCCCACTGTCTATGTCTCTCTTTTTTCCACTGTCTATTTCTCTCTATCTGTTCTCCACTATCTGTGTCTCTCTCTCTCTTTCCGAATGTTTGTGTGTCTTTCTCTCTTTTTCACAGTCTGGTTCTTTCTCTCTCTTCTGCTCTGTGTATTTCTCCATCTATCTCTTTGCCACTGTCTATTTCGCTATCCTCCAGTGTCTATTTACTTCTCTCTCTCTCTTCTCCACTGTGTCTGTCTGTCTGTCTGTCTGTCTCTCTCTCTCTTCTCCACTGTATTTGTCTCTCTTTTTCACTCTCTATTCCTCTCTCTCTCTCTCTTCCAATGTCTATTTCTCTCTCTCAGTTCTCCAATATTTCTCTTTCTCTCTCTTCTTTCCTGTCTATTTTTATATCTCTCTCTTCTCCACTGTTTATTTATTCATCTCTCTCTTCTCCACTGTATATTTCTCTCTCTGGCTCTCTCTTCTCCACTGTCTATTTCTCTCTCTCTACTCCACTCTATGTGTCTCTCTAACTCTTCTCCACTGTGTGTCTCTCTCTCTTCTCCACTGTCTGTCTCTGTTTTTCTTCTCCACTGTTTATTTCTTTCTTTCTTTTTTCCACGGTGTATCTCTCTTATTCTCTTCTATAGTCTATTTCTCTCTCTCTCTCTTCTGCACTCTATTTTTTCTCTCTCTCTTCTCTAATGTTTATTTCACTCTCTCTCTCTCTTCTACACTCTATCTCTCTCTCCCTTTTCTCCACTGTCTATTTCTCTTTCTCTCTTTCTCCACTATTTCTGTCTCTCTCTTCCACTGTCTGTGTTTCTCTCTCTATTCTCAACTGTGTATTTCTTTCTTTCTCTTTTCCACTGTGTCTCTCTCTCACCTCCATTGTCTATTTCTCTCTCTGTATTCTACACTATATGATTCTCTCTCTCTTCTCCAATATTTCTCTCTCTCTCTCTCTCTCCTTTCCACTGTCTGTGTGTGTCTCTCTCTTTTAGACTGTCTGTCTCTCTCTCTTCTCCACTGTCTATATTTCTCTCTTCCTCAGTCTGCATCTCTCTCCCTTCTCCACTGTCTCTCTCTCTCTCTCTTTTTCTCTCTGTATCTCTCTCTTCTCCACTGTCTCACACTCTCTCTGTCTTCTCCAATGTCTATTTCTCTCTCTTTTCCACTGTATGTCTCTTCTCCACTGTCTATTTCTCTCTCTCTCTTGTCTCCAGTGTATTTCTCTGTCTCTCTCTTCTCCACTGTCTGTCTCTCTCACTCTCTTCTCCATTGTCTCTCTCTCTGTCTCTCTCTTCTCCACTGTCTGTCTCTCTCTCTCTTTCCCACTGGCTGTGTCTCTCTCTGTCTTATCCACTGTCTGTCTCTCTCTCTTCTCTACTGTCTGTGTCTCTCTGTCTCTTCTCCATTCTCTATTTCTCTCTCTCTCTTCTAAACTGTATTTTTCTCTCTCTCCCTCCCCCCCTCTCTCTTCCCCACTGTCTATTTCTCTCTCTCTCTCTCTTCTCCACTGTCTCTTTCTCTCACTCTTTGCCACTGTCTATTTCTGTTTTTCTCTTCTCTACTGGATGTCTGTCTCCTCCAATTTCTATTTCTCTCTCTTTCTTCTCAACTGTCTATTTCTCTCTATTTCTTTCTGTCTATTTCTCTGTCTGTCTTCTCTACTGTCTCTGCCTCTCTCACTTCTCCACTGTGTGTCTCTCTCTCACTTCTCCAATATTTCTCTCTCTCGTCTTTACTGTCTATTTCTCTATCTCTCTCTTCTTCATTGTGTATTTCTCAATTTCTCTCTTCTCCACTGTGCATTACTCTATATCTCTCTTCTCCATTATATATTTCTCTATCTCTCTATTCTCTACTGTCTTTTTCTCTTTCTCCCTTCTCTGCTGCATTTCTCTTTCTCTTGCCTCCACTATTTCTCCTCTTTCTTTCCCACTGTTTTTATCTCTTTCTTTCTTTTCCACTATCTATGTGTCTCTAGCTCTATTCCAGTGTCTGTGCCTCTCTCTCTTTTCCACTGTCTATTTTTCTCTCTTTCTTCACCACTGTCTATTTCTCTCTCTCTTCTCCACTGTCTATTTCTCTCTCTTCTACAATGTCAATTGTTCTCTCTCTCTTCTTCAATATTTCTCTCTTTCTTCCTTACTATCTCTATCTCTCTCTTCTCCACTGTCTATTTTTCTATCTCTCTCTTCTCCACTGTGTATGTCTCTATCTCTCTCTTTTACACAGTCTATTTCTCTCTCTTCCCCACTGTTTATTTCTCTCTCTCTCTCCTTTCCACTGCCTGTGTCTCTCTTTTTTTCCCCGTCTGTCTCTCTCTCTCTCTTTTCTACAGCCTGTTTGTCTTCTTCTTCTCCACTATATATTTCTCTCTCTTCTGCACTGTCTATTTCTCTCCCTCTCTTTGCCACTCTTTGTGCCTCTCTCTCTCTTCTTCACCGTCTTTTTCTCTCTTTTACTTCTCGACTGTCTGTGTCTCTCTCTGTCTTCTCCACTGTCTCTCTCTCTCTCATCCACTGTCTATTTCTATTTCTCTCTCTCTCTCTCTCTCTCTCTCTCTCTGTCTTTCTCTCTGTCTCTGTCTCTGTCTCTCTCTCTGTCTCTCTTCCACAGTCTATTTCTCTCTCTCTCTTTCTCCCTGTCTGTGTCTCTATCTTTACCCCTGTCTGTGTATCTCTCTCTGTCTTCTCGACTGTCTGTGTCTCTCTCTGTCTTCTCCATTGTCTATTTCTCTCTCTCTTATCTCCACTGTTAATTTCTCTCTCTCTCCTTTCCACTGCCTGGGTCTCTCTGTCTTTCCCCCTGTTTGTGTGTCTCTCTCTCTTTTCCACAGTCTGTTTCACTTCCTCTTCTCCACTGTCTATTTATCTCTCTCTTCTCCACTGTCTATTTCTCCCTCTCTCTTCTCCACTCTATGTGCCTCTCTCTCTCTTCTTTACTGTCTGTGTCTCCCTTTCTCTTCTTGACTATCTATGACTCTCTCTGTCTTCACTGTTTATTTCTCTCCCTCTCTTCTCCACTGTCTGTCTGTCTGTCTGTATCTCCCTATTGCTATCTCTATCTCTCTTTCTCTCTCTACTCCACTCTCTATTTCTCTCTCTCTATTTTTTCCATGGTCTATTTCTCTCTCTCTCTCTTTCCCACTGTCTTTGTCTATTTTTACCACTGTGTGTGTGTGTCTCTCTCTCTTCTCGACTTTCTGTGTCTCTATCTTCTCGACTGTCTATTTCTCTCTCTTTTTTTCCCACTATTTCTCTCTCTCTCTCCCTCACTCTCATTCTCTACTCCACGGTTTATTTCTCTTTCTCCCTTCTCGACTGTCTATTTCTCTCTTCTCCAGTGTCTATTTCTCTCTCTCTCTTGTCTTCCCTGTGTATCTCTATTTCTTCCCCACTCTCTACTTCTCTCTCTCTCTCTCTCTCTCTCTCTCTCTCTCTCTCTCTCTCTCTCTCTCTCTCTCTTCCACTGTCTGTCTCTCTCTCTCTCTACTTCACTGTCTGTGTCTCTCTCTGTCTTCTCTACTCACTCTCTCTCTCTCCTCTCCACTGCCTCTCTCTCTCTCGTCTCCACTGTCTCTTTCTCTCTCTCTCCTCCACTATTTTTCTCTCTCTCCTCCACTGTCTATTTTTTTCTCTCTCTACTCCACTGTCTATTTCTCTCTCTCTCTCTTTCCCACTGTTTCTGTCTCTTTCTCTTCTCGACTGTCTGCGTCTCTTTCTGTCTTCTATAGTGTATATTTCTCTCTCTCAATCTTCTCCACTGTATATTTTTCTCTCTCTCCTCTCCACTGTCTATTTCTCTCTCTCTCTCTTCTCCACTGTCTCTTTTTCTCACTCTTTGCCACTGTCTATTTCTGTTTTTCTCTTCTCTACTGGATGTCTGTCTCTTCCAATTTCTATTTCTCTCTCTCTTCTCAACTGTCTATTTCTCTCTGTCTTCTCTACTGTCTCTGCCTCTCTCTCTTCTCCACTGTGTGTCTCTCTCACTTCTCCAATATTTCTCTCTCTTGTCTTTACTGTCTATTTCTCTGTCTCTCTCTTCTTCATTGTGTATTTGTCGATTTCTCTCTTCTCCACTGCATTTCTCTGTCTCTTCCCGCCACTATTTCTCCTCTCTCTTTCCCACTATTTGGGTCTCTTTCTTACTTTTCCACTATCTATGTGTCTCTAGCTCTATTCCAGTGTCTGTGCCTCTCTCACTTTTCCACTGTCTATTTCTCTCTCTTTCTTCACCACTGTCTATTTCTCTCTCTCTCTTCTCCACGATCTATGTCTCTCTCTCTCTTCTCCACTGTCTATTTCTCTCTGTCTTCTTCACTGTCTATTTCTCTCTCTCTCTTTTCTTCACTATTTGGTTGTTTCTTTCCCTTCTCCACTGTCTATGTCTCTCTCTCTCTCTCTTCTCCACTGTCTATGTCCCTCTCTCTCTCTTTCTCTCTCTCTCTCTCTCTCTCTCTCTCTTCCACTGTCTATCTCTCTCTCTCTTTCTCCCTGTCTGTGTCTCTATCTTTACCCCTGTCTGTGTATCTCTCTCTGTCTTCTCGACTGTCTGTGTCTGTCTCTGTCTTCTCCATTGTCTATTTCTCTCTCTCTTATCGCCACTGTTACTTTCTCTCTCTCTCCTTTCCATTGCCTGGGTCTCTCTGTTTTTCCCCCTGTTTGTGTCTCTCTCTCTCTTTTCCACAGCCTGTTTCACTTCCTCTTCTCCACTGTCTATTTATCTCTCTCTTCTCCACTGTCTATTTCTCCCTCTCTCTTCTCCACTCTATGTGCCTCTCTCTCTCTTCTTTACTGTCTGTGTCTCCCTTTCTCTTTTTGACTGTCTATGACTCTGTCTTCTCCACTGTTTATTTCTCTCTCTCTCTTCTCCACTGTCTCTCTCGCTCTCTCTCTCTTTTCCACTGTGCATGTCTCTCTCTCTCCCTCTCTTCTCCACTGTCTGTCTCTCTGTCTGTATCTCTCTGTCGCTATCTCTCTCTCTCTCTCTCTCTCTCTCTCTCTCTCTCTCTCTCTATCTCTCTTTTTTTTCTATGGTCAATTTTCTCTCTCTCTCTTTCCCACTGTCTTTGTCTCTGTCTATTTTTACCACCGTGTGTGTGTGTCTCTCTCTCTTCTCGACTTTCTGTGTCTCTATCATCTCGACTGTCTATTTCTCTCTCTCTCCCTCACTCTCATTCTCTACTCCACGGTTTTTTCTCTTTCTCCCTTCTCGACTGTCTATTTCTCTCTCTCTTCTCCAGTGTCTATTTCTCTCTCTCTCTCTTCTTCACTGTGTATCTCTATTTCTTCCCCACTCTCTACTTCTCTCTCTCTACTTCACTGTCTGTGTCTCTCTCTGTCTTCTCTACTCACACTCTCTCTCTCTCGTCTCCACTGCCTCTCTCTCTCTCGTCTCCACTGTGTCTGTCTGTCTGTCTCTCTCTCTCTCTCTCTCTCTCTCTCTCTCTCTCTCTCTCTCTCCCTCTCTCCTCCACTGTCTCTTTCTCCCTCTCTCCTCCACTGTCTCTTTCTCCCTCTCTCCTCCACTGTCTATTTTTCTCTCTCTCTCTCCTCCACTGTCTATTTTTCTCTCTCTCTCTTTCCCACTGTCTCTGTCTCTTTCTCTTCTCGACTGTCTGCGTCTCTTTCAGTCTTCTACAGTGTATATTTCTCTCTCTCTCTCTTCTCCACTGTATATTTTTCTCTCTCTCCTCTCCACTGTATATTTGTCTCTCTCTCTCTCTCTCTCTTCTCCACTGTATATTTCTCTCTCTCTCTTCTCCATTGTCTATTTCACTCTTTTTCTTCTCCAATATCTATTTCTCTCTCTTTCCTAATCTCTTTCTCTCTCTCTTCTCTTCTCTCTATTTCACTCTCTTTTGCCCGCTCTCTGTCTCTCTCTCTCTCTTTTCTCCTCTGTATGTGTTTCTCTTTTCTACTGTCTATTTCCCTCTCTCTTCTCCCATATTTCTCTCTCTCTCTCTTTTCCACTCTCTCTCTCTCTCTCTCTCTCTCTCTTAGTCTGTGTCTTTCTCTTTCTCTTTTCTCCACTGTCTCTGTCTTTCTCTCAATCTTCTCCACTATCTCTGTCTCTCACTCTTCTCCACTGTCTCTCTCTCTCTCTCTTTTCCATTGTCTATATTTTTCTTTCCTGATTCTCCACTGTCTATTTCTCTCTCTTTCTTCTCCACTATTTTTCTCTCTCTCTCTCTCTGCTACTGTGTCTCTCTCTATCTTTTCCACTCTCTATGAGTCTCTCTCTATCTTCCACTGTCTGTCTCTCTCTTCTACACTGTCCATTTCTCTCTCTCTTTCTTGTTCACTTTGTATCTCTCTCTTCTCCACTGTCTATTTCTCTCGCTCTTTTCATGTGTATGAGTCTCTCTCTCTCTCTCTTTCACACTGTGTCTCTTTCTATCTTTACCACTGTGTGTGTATGTGTCTGTCTCTCTTCTCGACTGTCTTTGTCTGTCTCTGTCTTCTCCACTGTCTATTTCTCTCTCTCTATTCGCCACTGTCTATTTCTCCTCCACCCCCTCTCTTTCTCTCTCTCTCTTTCTATCTTCTCCATTGTTTCTCTCTCTCCCTTCTCCACTGCCTATTTCTCTCTCTCCCTTTTCCACTTTCTATTTTTCTCTCTCTCTTCTGCACTATTTCTCTCTCTTTTCCACGGTCCATTTCTCTTTCTCTCTCTTTTCTACTCTCTGTGTCTCTCTCTCTATAGTTCCCACTGTCTATGACTCTCTCTCTCTCCTCCAATGTCAATTTCTTTCTCTCACTTCTTCAATATTTCTCTCTCTCTGTCTCCCTTACTGTCTCTTTCTCTATCTCTCTCTTCTCCACTGTATATTTGTCTCTCTCTTCCACTGTGTTTTTTTCCATCTCTCTCTTTTCCACTGTCTATTTCTTTCTCTCTCCCTTCTCCACCGTTTGTTTGTCGCTCCTTTCCACTGCCTGTGTCTCGCTGTCTTTCCCCATCTGTGTGTCTCTCTCTCTTTTCCACAGTCTGTTTCTTTTTCTTTTTTCCACTTTATATTTCTCTCTCTCTTATCCACTGTCTCTCTCTCTCTCTCTTTCCCACTGTCTATGTCTCTCTCTATCTTTACCACTGTCTGCGTCTCCCTCTCTCTCTCTTCTTCTCTCTCCCTTCTCCACTATCTATTTCTCTCTTTCTTCTCCACTGTCTATTTCTCTCTCTATCTCTTCTTCACTTTCTATCTCTCTCTATTTCTTCTCCACTGTCTCTTTTTCTCTCTCTCTCCCCTCCACTGTCTATTTTTTTCTCTCTCTCTTTTCCATGGTTTATTTCTCTCTCTCTCTCTCCCACTGTCTGTGTCTCTCTTTCTCTTCTCGACTGTCTGTGTCTCTCTGTCTTCTCCAGTGTTTATATATCTCTCTCTCTTCTCCACTGTCTCTCTCTCTCTTCTCCACTGTATGTCTCTCTCTGTCTCTGTTCTCCACTATTTATTTCTCTCTCTCTCTTCTCCACTGTCTCTCTCGCTCTCTCTCTCTTTTCCACTGTGCATGTCTCTCTCTCTCCCTCTCTTCTCCACTGTCTGTCTCTCTGTCTGTATCTCTCTGTCGCTATCTCTCTCTCTCTCTCTCTCTCTCTCTCTTTTCTATGGTCAATTTTCTCTCTCTCTCTTTCCCACTGTCTTTGTCTCTGTCTATTTTTACCACCGTGTGTGTGTGTCTCTCTCTCTTCTCGACTTTCTGTGTCTCTATCATCTCGACTGTCTATTTCTCTCTCTCTCCCTCACTCTCATTCTCTACTCCACGGTTTTTTCTCTTTCTCCCTTCTCGACTGTCTATTTCTCTCTCTCTTCTCCAGTGTCTATTTCTCTCTCTCTCTCTTCTTCACTGTGTATCTCTATTTCTTCCCCACTCTCTACTTCTCTCTCTCTACTTCACTGTCTGTGTCTCTCTCTGTCTTCTCTACTCACACTCTCTCTCTCTCGTCTCCACTGCCTCTCTCTCTCTTGTCTCCACTGTGTGTATCTGTCTGTCTCTCTCTCTCTCTCTCTCTCTCTCTCTCTCTCTCTCTCTCTCTCTCTCTCTCCTCCACTGTCTCTTTCTCCCTCTCTCCTCCACTGTCTCTTTCTCCCTCTCCCCTCCACTGTCTATTTTTTTCTCTCTCTCTTTTCCATGGTTTATTTCTCTCTCTCTCTCTCTCTCTCTCTCTCTCTCTCTCTCTCTCTCTCTCTCTCTCTCTCTCTCCCCCACTGTCTGTGTCTCTCTTTCTCTTCTCGACTGTCTGTGTCTCTCTGTCTTCTCCAGTGTTTATATATCTCTCTCTCTTCTCCACTGTCTCTCTCTCTCTTCTCCACTGTATGTCTCTCTCTGTCTCTGTTCTCCACTATTTATTTCTCTCTCTCTCTTGTCCAATGTCTGTCTATCTGTCTGTCTCTCTTTCTCTCTCTCCTCCACTGTCTGTGTCTCTCTCTGTCTTTTCCAGTGTCTGTCTGTCTCTCTTTTCCACTGTCTCTGTTTTTCTCTCTCTTTTTCACTATTTTTCTCTATTTCTCTTCTCCACTGTCTCTTTCTTTCTCTCTCTCGTCCACTGACTATTTCTCGCTCTCTCTCTTTTCGACGGTGTATTTCTCTCTCTCTTTTCGACGGTCTATTTCTCTGTCTCTCTCTCTCTTTCCTCCTATCTGTGTCTCTCTCTATCTTTACCACTGTCTGTGTATCTCTCTCTGTCTTCTCCACTGTCTACTTCTCACTCTCTCTTCTCCACTATTTCTGCCCCCCTCTCTCTTATCCACTGTCTATTTCTCTCTCTGTCTTTTCCACTGTCTATTTCTTTCTCTCTCTTCTCTACTGTTTCTTTCTCTTTCTCTCTCCTTTCCACTGCTTGTATCTCTCTGTCTTTCCCCCTATCTGTGTATCTCTCTCTCTTTTCCACAGTCTGTTTCTCTTTCTCTTCTCCACTGTATATTTTTCTCTCTCTTCTCCACTATTTCTCTCTCTCTCTTCTCCACTCTCTATGCCTCTCTCTCTTCTTCACTGTCTGTGTCTCTCTTTCTCTTCTTGACTGTCTGTGTCTCTCTGTATTCTTCACTATTTCTCTCTCTCTCTCTCTTCTCTACTCTTTCGCTCTCTCTTCTCCACTATCTCTCTCTCTCTTTCCCAATGTCTGTGACTCTCTCTTCTCGACTGTGTCTCTCTCTGTTTTTTCCACTGTCTATTTCTCTCTGTTCCCTACTGTCTATTTCTCTCTCTCTTTTTCACTGTCAATTTCTCTCTCTCTCTCTCTTTTCCACTGTCTATTTCGCTCTCTTTTGCTTTTCCACTGTCTGTGTCTCTCTCCATCTTTACCATTGTCCATGTCTTCCTTTCTTCTCGACTGTCTGTGTCTCTGTCTCTCTTCTCCACTTTCTCTCTCTCTCTCTTCTCCACTGTATATTTTGCCTTCTCTCTCTCTCTTCTCCACTGTTTATTTCTCTCTCTCCCTTCTCCCCTGTCTATTTCTCTCTCTTTCTTCTGCACTGTCTTTTTCTCTCTCTCTTCTCCCCTGTCTATTTTTCTCTCTCCTTTCTCCACTGTCTATTTCTTTCTCTCTGTCTCCTCCACTACTTCTCTCTCTCTCTTCCCTAATTTCTATTTTGCCCTTTCTCTACTGTTTATTTCTTTCTCTCCCTTCTCTACTATTTCTCTCTATCTTTCTCTTTTCCCCTGTCAATTTCCCTCTGTCTTCTCCACTGTTTACTTCTCTCTCTCTCTTCTCCACTGTCTCTCTCTTCTCTTCTCTCTCTCTTCTCCACTGTCTCTCTCTTCTCCTCTCTCTCTCTCTCTCTACTCCACTGTGTCTTTCTCTTCTCTTCACTCTCTCTTCTCCACTATCTCTTTCTCTTCTCCTCTCTCTTTCTTCTCCACTGTCTCTTTCTCTTCTCCCCCCCCCCCCTCTCTCTCTCACACACACACACACACACACACACTCTCTCTCTCTCTCTCTCTCTCTCTCTCCTTCACGGTCTATTTCTCTCTCTCTCTTTCCAACTGTCTGTGTCTGTCTCTATCTCTCTTTTCACCTGTATCTCTCTCTGTCTTTTCCACTGTCTATTTCTCTCTATCTTTTCTCCCCTGTGTATTTGTCCTCCTTCTCCTCTCTCTCTCGTCCACTGCTTATTTCTCTCTCTCCCTTCTCCACTGTCTATTTCTCTGTCTATTCCCCAATATCTATTTCTCTCTTTCTCTCTTTTTCACTGTCAATTTCTCTCTCTCTTTTTTCCAAAGTCTATTTCCCTCTCTCTCTCTCCTTTTCAATGTCTCTCTCTCTCTCTCTCTGTCTCTCTCTCTCTTTTCCACGGGCTATTTCTCTCTCTCTCTCCTCCACTGTCTATTTCTCTCTCTCTCTCTCTCTCTCTCTCTCTCTCTTCTCCATTGTATATTTCGCTCTCTCTGTCTCTCTCTTCGCCACTGTTTATTTTACTCTCTCTTCTCCACTGTCTCTTTCTCTCTCTCTTCTCCACTAGGTATTTCTCTCTCTCCTTTCTCCACTGTGTATTTCTCTCTCTCCCTTCTCCACTGTCTATTTTTCTATCTGCCTTCTCCACTGTATTTCGCTCTCCTCCACTATTTCTCTCTCTCTCTTTCCCACTTTCTGAGTCTCTTTCCGTGTTTTCTACTGTCTATGTGTCTCTGGCTCTATTCCAGTGTCTGTCTCTCTCTCTCTTTTCGATGGTCTATTTCTATCTCTCTCTCTCTCTTCTCAACTGTCTATTTATCTGTCTCTCTCTTCTCCCCGTTTATCTCTCTCTCTCTTCTCCACTGCCTATTTTTTCTCTCTCTCTTCTTCACTGTCTCTCTCTCTTTCTTCTCCCCTGTGTATTTCTCTCTCTCTCTTTTTTCCCACAGTCTGTTTTTCTCTCTCTCTTTCCCATTGTCTGTGTCTCTCTCTTTCTTCTCGGCTGTCTATGTCTCTCAATGTCTTCTCCACTGTCTATTTCTTTCACTCTCTCTTCTCCACTATTTATTTCTCTCTCTTTCCCATTGTCTGTGTCTCTCTCTTTCTTCTCGGCTGTCTATGTCTATCAAAGTCTTCTCCACTGTCTATTTCTTTCACTCTCTCTTCTCCACTATTTATTTCTCTCTCTTTCCCACTTTCTGTGTCTCTCTCTCTCTCTCTTTTCCACTGTCTATTTCTCTCTCTCTCTTCTCCACTGTCTGTCTCTCTCTTTCTTTACATTTTCTATTTTTCACTCTCTCTCTTTTCTCCAATGTCTGTTTCTCACTCTCTCTCTTCTCCACTGTCTATTTCTCTCTCTCTTCTTAATTGTATGTGTCTCTCTCTCTCTCCTCCAATATCAACTTCTCTCTCTCACTTGTCCAATACATCTCACTCTCTATCTCTTCCTTACTGTCTATTTCTCTATCTCTCTTTTTTCCACTATTTCTTTCTCTCTCTTCTCCACTCTTTATTTCTCTCTCTATCCTTTCCACTGCCTGTGTATCTTTGTCTTTCCACCTGCCTGTGTGTCTCTCCCTTTTTCCACTGTCTGTTTCATGTCCTCTTCTCCACTGTCTATTTCTCTCTCTCTTCTCCACTATCTATTTCTCTCTCTCTCTTCTTTACTGTCTGTCTCCCTTTCTCTTCTCGACTGTCTCTGACTCTCTCTGTCTTCTCCACTGTTTATTTCTCTCTCTCTCTTCTCCACTCTCTCTCTCTTTTCCTCTGTCTTTCTCTCTCTGTCTTCCACTCTCTATTTCTCTCTATCTTTTCCACTGTCTGTGTCTCTCTCTATCTTAACCACTGTCTGTGTCTCTCTCTCTCTTTTCTCAACTGTGTCTCTGTCTACTCGACTGTCTATTTCTCTCTCTCTCTTCTCCAGTGTATATTTCTCTCTCTCTCTCTCTTACTCTCTCTCTCTCTCTTCTCCACGGTTTATTTCTCTCTCTCCCTTCTCCACTCTCTATTGCTCTTATCTGTACTATTTCTCTCTCTCTCTTCTTCACTGTGTATATCTCTCTATTTCTTCTCCATTCTCAACTTCTCTTACTCTCTCTTTCCCACTCTCTGTGTCTCTCTCTATCTTTACCACTGTGTCTCTCTCTCTCTCTACTTGACTGTCTGTGTTTCTCTCTGTCTTCTCTACTCTCTCTCGTCTCCACTGTATCTCTCTCTCTCGTCTCCACTGTGTGTCTGTCTGTCTCTCTTTATCTCTCCACCACTATCTATTTCTCTCTCTCTCGTCTCCACTGTCTCTCTCTCTCGTCTCCACTGTGTATCTGTCTGTCTATCTCTCTTTCTCTCCGCCACTGTCTATTTCTCTCTCTCTCTCTTTCCCACTGTATCTGTCTCTCTCGTCTCAACTGTCTGTGTCTCTCTGTCTTCTCCACTGTTTATTTCTCTCTCTCTCTTCTCCACTTTCTATCTCTCTCATTCTTCTCCACTGTTTGTGTTTCTCTCTCATTTTTCTCCACTGTCTGTTTGTGTATCTCTCTCTCTTTTCTACTGTCTCTCTCTCTCTGCCACTGTCTTATTTCTTTCTTTCTTTTCCACTGTCTGTGTCTCCCTCTTTCTTCTCCTCTGTTTATTTCTCTCTCTCTCTTCTGCATTGTATGTGTGTCTATCTCTTTTCCACTCTCTACTTGTTTCTCTCTTTTCCAATATTTCTCTCTCTCTCGTCCAATATTTCTCTCTCTCTCTCCCTTTCTTCTACACTGTCTCTTTCTTTTTCTCTCTTCTCCACCGTCTATTTCTCTCTCTCTCTTCTCCACTGTCTGTGTGTTTGTGTGTGTGTGTGTCTATCTCTTCTCCTCTCTCTCTCTCTCTCTCTCATCTCCACTGTATGTGTCTTTCTTTCACACTCTCTATTTCTCTCTCTTCTCCATTATTTTTCTCTCTTTCCCTTTCTTCTCCACTGTCTCTTTCTTTCTGTCTCTTTTCCAGTGTCTCTCTCTCTCACTCTTCTCCACTGTCTGTGTCTCTCCCTCCTCCATTGCCTATTTGTCTCTCTCTTCTCCACTATCCATTTCTCTCTCTCTCTCTTCTCCACTGTCCATTTCAGTCTCTCTCTTCTTCACTGTCTATCTCTCTCTCTCTCTTCTCAACTGTCTATTTCTCTCTCTCTCTCTTTTCCACTCTCTCACTCTTCTCCACTGTCCATCTCTCTCTCTCTTGTCTTTGCTGTCTATCTCTCTCTTCTCCACTGTCATTTCTCTCTCTCTCTTCTTCATTGTCTATTTCTCTCTCTCTTCTCCACTGTCCATCTCTCTCTCTCTTCTCCACTGTCCATTTCTCTCTCTCTCTTCTTCATTATCTCTCTCTCTCTCTTCTCCAATGTGCATTTCAGTCTCTCTCTTCTTCACTGTCTATCTCTCTTCTCTCTCTCTGTTCTCAACTGTCCATTTCTCTCTCTCTCTTCTCCACTGTCCATTTCTCTCTCTCTCTTCTTTGCTGTCTCTCTCTCTCTCTCCTCCATTGTCATTTCTCTCTCTCTCTTGTTCATTGTCTATGTCTCTCTATTCTCCACTGTCCATTTCTCTCTCTCTCTCTCTCTCCTTCATTCTGTCTCTCTCTCTCTCTTCTCCAATGTCCATTTCAGTCTCTCTCTTCTTCACTGTCTCTCTCTCTCTCTTTTCCACAGTCTGTCTGTCTCTCTCTCTCTTTTCCAATGTTTTTGTTTCTCTTTCTCTTCTCCACTGTCTATTTCTTGCTCTCTCTCTTCTCCACTGTTTATTTCTCTCTCTCTCCTCCACTGACTGTGTCTCTCAATCTCTTTTCCACTGTCTGTCTCTCTCTCTTTCTTCTCCACACTCTATTTCTCTCTCTCTCTTCTCCACTATATATTTCTCTCTCTCTTCTCCACTATTGCTGTCTCTCTCTTTTCCATTCTCTTTCTCTCTCTGTTCTCCACTGTCCATTTCACTCTCTCTCTTTTCTTCACTATGTATCTCACTCTTTTTCTTCTCCACTGTCTATTTCTCTCTCTCTTCATCACTGTCTATTTCTCTCTCTCTCTTCTCCATTGTCTGTGTTTCTCTCTCTCTTCTCCAATGTCTGTCTCTCTCTCCTTCTCCACTGTGTATTTTTCTCTTTCTTTCTTTTCCACTGTCTATTTCTCTCTCGCTCTTATCTTCAATGTCTATCTCTCTCTCTTCTCCACTGTTTATTTCTCTCTCTCTCTTCTCCACTGTCTGTGTCTCTCAATCTCTTCTCCAGTGTCTATCTCTATCCCTTCTCTACTGTGTATTATTCCCTGTATTTCTTCTCCACTCTCTATTTCTCTCTCTCTCTTCTCCACAGTATATTTCTCTCTCTCTCTCTCTTTTCCACTGTCTGTCTCTCTCTCTCTCTCTCTCTCTTTTCCACTGTCTGTGTCTCTCACTCTTCTCCACTGTCTATTTCTCTCTTTGTATTCTCCACTTTATGTTTCTCTCTCTCTTCTCCACTGTTTACTTCCCTCTCTCTTCTCTACTTTTTAGTTCTCTCTCTCTCCTCTCTTTTTTTCTCTGTCTCTCTTCTACATGGCCTCTCTCTGTCTCTTTCCACTGTCTCTCTCTCTTTTTCCAATGTCTGTCTCACTCTCTCTATCTTCTCCACTCTCTATGTCTCTGTCTATCTTCTCCACTGTCTATTTTTCTCTCTCTCTCTCTCTTCTCCACTGCCTATTTCTCTCTATCTATTCTCCATTGTCTGTGTCTCTCTTTTCCACTGTCTGTGTCTCTCTTTCTTTTCCACTGTTTATTTCTTTCTTTCTCTCTTCTCCAATGTCTATTTTAATTTCTCTCTTCTTCACTGTCTGTGTCTCTCTCTCTTTTCCACTGTCTATTTCTTTCTCTCTATATTCTCCACTGTCTATTTCTCTCTCTCTCTTCTCCACTATTTTTCTCTCTCTCTTCTCCACTATTTCTCTCTCTCTTTTCCACTGTCTGTGTCTTTCAATCTCTTCTCCGCTGTCTGTCTCTCTCTCTCCTCCACTATCTATTTGTCTCCCTCTCTATTCTCCACTGTATGTTTCTCTCTCTCTTCTCCACTGTCTATTTTTCTCTCTCCCTCTTCTCCACTGTCCATTTCTTTCTCTTTTCTCCACTATCTCTCTCTCTCTTCTCCACTGTCCATTTTTCTCTCGATCTTATCTTCAATGTCTATCTCTCTCTCTCTTCTCCAATGTTTATTTCTCTCTCTCTCTTTTCTACTGTCTGTGTCTCTCAATCTCTTCTCCTCTCCCTCCCCCCCTCTCTCTTCTCCACTGTATATTTCTCTCTCTTTTCCACTTTCTGTGTCTCTCTATATCTAATCCACTTCCTGTGTGTCTCTCTCTTTTCCACTCTCCATTTCTCTCTCTCTGTTCTTCTCTCTATTTCTCTCTCTCTCTCTCTTCCCTACTGTCTCTCTCTCTCTTCCCTACTGTCTATCTCTCTCTTTCTCTCTTCTCTTCTCCACTGCCTGTCTCTCTCTCTCTCTTTCCCACTGTCTGTCTTTCTGTCTGTCTGTCTGTCTCTCTCTCTCTCTCTCTCTCTCTCTCTCTCTCTCTCTCCCCTCCACTGTCTATTTCTCTCTCTCCTTCTCCACTTTCTATTTCTATCTGTTCTCCACTGTGTCTCTCTCTCTCTTCTCTACTGTCTATTTTTCTTTCTCTCTTCTCCACTATCTCCCTCTCTCTTCTCCACTATCTCTCTCACTCTTCTCCACTGTCTATTTCTCTCTTTGTATTCTCCACTTTATGCTTCTCCCTCTCTTCTCCACTGTTTCCTTCCTGCTCTCTTCTCTACTTTTTAGTTCTCTCTCCTCTTTTTTTCTCTGTCTCTCTTCTACATGGCCTCTCTCTCTCTCTTTCCACTATCTCTCTCTTTCTCTTTTCCAATGTCTGTCTCACTCTCTATCGTCTCCACTCTCTATGTCTCTGTCTATCTTCTACACTGTCTATTTCTCTCTCTCTCTCTCTTCTCCACTGTCTGTCTCTCTCTCTTTTCTGCACTGTATGTGTCTCTCTTTTTCAGTCTCTATTCCTCTCTCTTCTCGGCTGTGTATTTCTCTATTTCTCTCTTCTCCACTGCCTATTTCTATCTATCTAATCTCTATTGTCTGTCTCTCTCTCTCTTTTCCCCTGTCTGTGTCTCTCTTTCTTTTCCACTGTTTTTTTCTTTCTCTCTTCTCCAATGTCTATTTTAATTTCTCTCTTCTTCACTGTCTGTGTCTCTCTCTCTTTTCCACTGTCTATTTCTTTCTCTCTATATTCTCCACTGTCTATTTTAATCTCTTTCTCTTCTCCACTGTGTATCTCTCTCTCTCTCTCTCTCTCTCTCTTCTCCACTATATGTGTCTCTTTTCCACTCCATATTTCTCTCTCTTCTCTACTGTCTATTTCTCTCTCTCTCTTCTCCCCTATTTTTCTCTCTCTCTTCTCCACTATTTCTCTCTTTTCCACTGTCTGTGTCTTTCAATCTCTTCTCTGCTCTCTGTCTCTCGCTCTCCTCCACTATCTATTTGTCTCCCTCTCTATTCTCCACTGTATGTTTCTCTCTCTCTTCTCCACTGTCTATTTTTCTCTCTCCCTCTTCTCCACTGTCCATTTCTTTCTCTTTTCTCCACTATCTCTCTCTCTCTTCTCCACTGTCCATTTTTCTCTCGCTCTTATCTTCAATGTCTATCTCTCTCTCTCTTCTCCACTGTTTATGTCTCTCTCTCTTTTCTACTGTCTGTGTCTCTCAATCTCTTCTCCTCTCCCTCTCCCCCCCTCTCTCTCTTCTACACTGTATATTTCTCTCTCTCTCTTTTCCACTGTCTGTGTCTCTCTATATCTAATCCACTGCCTGTGTGTCTCTCTCTTTTCCACTCGCTATTTCTCTGTCTCTCTCTTCTCCACTATTTCTGTCTCTCTCCTTTCTCCACTGTCTGAGTCCCTTTCTCTCTTCTCCACTGTCTATTTCTCTCTATCTCTTTTCCACTCTGTGTATCTCTCTCTCTCCTCCACTGTCTATTTCTCTCTCTCTCTATTCGCCACTGTATGTTATTCTCTCTCTTCTCCAGTGTCTCTCTCATTCTCTCTCCTCTCTACTCTCTATTTCTCTCTCTCTCTTCTACACTGCCTGTCTCTCTCTCTTTCCCAATGTCTTTCTCTCTCTCTCTTTTCCACTGTCTGTGTCTCTCTCTCTTCTCCACTGTCTGTCTCTCTCTGTCTCTTCTCTCCTCTCTATTTCTCTCTTCTCCACTGCCTCTCTCTCTCTTTCCCACTGTCTGTTTTTCTCTCTCTCTTCTCCACTGGCTGTCTTTCTCTCTCTTCTCCACTGTTTATTTCTCTCTCTCTCTATCTTCTCCACTGTCTGTTTCTCTCTCTTCTCCACTATCTATTCTGCTCTCTCTCTTTTCCACTGTGTGTATGTTTTTGTCTCTTCTACATTGTCTTTTTCTCTTTCTCCTTGTCTATTCTCTACTGTATGTTTCTCTCTCTCTTCTCCACTGCCTATTTCTCTGTCTCTTCTCTACTCTCTATTTCTCTCTCTCTCTTTTCTCCATTATATGTCTCTCTCTTTCTTTTCTCCACTATCTATTTCTTTCTCTCTCTCTTCTCCACTGTTTATTTCTCTCTCTCTTTTCTCCACTCTCTGTGTCTCTCAATCTCTCTCTACTATGTATTTCTCTCTCTCTTTCTTCTCCCCTCTCTATTTCTCTCTCTCTTCTCCACTGTATTTTTCTCTCTCTCTCTTCTCCACTATTGCTGTCTCTCTCTTTTCCACTGTCTATTTCTCTCTCTCTCTCTTCCCTACTGTCTATCACTCTCTCTTAATCTCTTCTCTTCTCCACTGCCTGTGTCTGTCTCTCTCTTTCCCACTGTCTTTGTCTCTCTCTCTAGCTATTCCACTGTCTGTGTCTCTCTCTCTCTCTCTTCTCCACTGTCTTTGTCTCTCAATCTCTTCTCCGCTGTCTCTCTCTCTCTCTCCACCACTATCTATTTGTCTCCCTCTCTATTCTCCACTGTATGTTTCTCTCTCTCTTCTCCACTCTCCATTTCTCTCTCTCTTTCTGTTCTACTCTCTATTTCTCTCTCTCTCTCTTCCCTACTGTCTCTCTCTGTCTCTCACTCTCTCTTCTCTTCTCCACTGCCTGTGTCTCTCTCTCTCTTTCCCACTGTCTGTCTGTCTGTCTCTCTCTGTCTCTCCTCCACTGTCTATTTCTCTCTCTCCTTCTCCACTTTCTATTTCTATCTGTTCTCCACTGACTGTGTCTCTCTCTTTTCCACTGTATGTCTCTCTCTCTCTCTTCTCTACTGTCTATTTTTCTCTCTCTTCTCCACTATCTCCCTCTCTCTTCTCCACTATCTCTCTCACTCTTCTCCACTGTCTATTTCTCTCGTTGTATTCTCTACTTTGTTTCTCTCTCTCTTCTCCACTGTTTACTTCCCTCTCTCTTCTCTACTTTTTAGTTCTCTCTCTCTCTCCTCTCTTTTTTCCTCTGTCTCTCTTCTACGTGGCCTCTCTCTCTCTTTCCACTGTCTCTCTCTCTCTCTTTTCCAATGCCTGTCTCACTCTCTCTATCTTCTCCACTCTCTATGTCTATGTCTACCTTCTCCACTGTCTATTTCTCTCTCTCTCTCTCTTCTCCACTGTCTGTCTCTCTCTCTTTTCTGCACTGTATGTGTCTCTCTTTTTCAGTCTCTATTCCTCTCTCTTCTCGGCTGTGTAATTGTCTATCTCTCTCTTCTCCACTGCCTATTTCTCTCTATTTAATCTCCATTGTCTGTGTCTCTCTCTCTTTTCCACTGTCAGTGTCTCTCTTTCTTTTCCACTGTTTATTTCTTTTTTTCTCTCTTCTCCAATGTCTATTTTAATTTCTCTCTTCTTCACTGTCTGTGTCTCTATCTCTTTTCCACTGTCTATTTCTTTCTCTCTATATTCTCCACAGTCTATTTTAATCTCTCTCTCTTCTCCACTGTGTATCTCTCTATCTTCTCCCCTGTATGTGTCTCTTTTCCACTCCATATTTCTCTCTTCTCCACTCTCTATTTCTCTCTCTCTATTCCACTGTGTGTGTGTGTCTTTCTCTCCTCCATTGTCTATTTCTCTCTCTCTTTATTCTCCCATGTATGTTTCACTCTCTCTTCTCCACTGCCTATTTCTCTCTCTTCTCAACTATCTATTTTTCTAGCTCTCTTCTCAACTGTTTGTGTCTCTCTCTGTCTCTTTTCCACTGTCTATTTCTCTCTCTCTCTCCTCCACTGACTGTGCCTCTTTCTCTTTCCTACTGTCTGTGTTTCTATCTTCTCCACTGTGTGTGTCTCTCTCTCTCTCTTCTCCACTGTCTGTGTGTGTGCGTTTCTCTCTTCTACTCTGTCTCTGCGTGTGTGTGTCTCTTTTTACTACTGTCTCTGTCTCTCACTCTCTTCTCAATTGTTTATTTCTCTCTCTCTCTTCTCCATTGTATGTGTATGCCTCTATATTCCACTTTTTATTTCAATCTCTCTTGTCCAATATTTCTCTCTCTCTTGTCCAATATTTCTCTCTCTCTCCCTTTTATCTCTACTGTGTCTTCCTTTCACTCTCTTTTCTCCACATTCTATTCCTCTCTTTCTCTCTTCTCCACTGTCTGTGTGTGTCTCTCTCTCTCTTTCCCACTGTCTGCGTCTCTCTCTCTCTTCTCTACGGTCTGTGTGCGTGTGTGTCTCTCTTTTCCCCTGTCTGTATCTCTCTCTCTTCTCCACTGTCTATCACTCTCTGTCTCTTCTCCACTGTATGTTTCTCTCTATCACTCTCTATTTCTCTCTCTGTTCTCCATATTTCTCTCTCTCTCCCTTTCTTCTCCATTGTATTTTTCTCTCTCTTTTCCAGTGTCTATTTTGCTCACTCCCTCTTCTCCACTGTCTGTGTCTCTCTCTATCCTCCATTGCCTATTTCTCTCCCTCTTGTCCACTGTCCATTTCTCTCTCTTTTCTCCACCATCTCTCTTTCTCTTCTCCACTGTCCATTTCTCTCTCGCTCTTTTCTTCACTGACTATCTCTCTCTCTCTTCTCCACTGTCTGTGTCTCTCAAACTCTTCTCCAATATCTGTCTCTCTCCCTCTTCTCCACTGTGTATTATTCTCTCTCTTTCTTCTCCACTCTCTATTTCTCTCTCTCTTCTCCACTGTGTATTTCTCTCTCTTTTTTCCACTGTCTGTGTCTCTCTCTCTCTTTTCCACTGTCTATTCCTCTGTCTCTCTCTTCTCCACTATTTCTGTCTCTCTTCTCCACTTTCTGAATCTCTTTATCTCTTCTCCACTGTCTATTTCTGTCTCTCTCTCTCTCTTCTCCACTGTCTATTTCTGTCTCTCTCTCACTTTTCCACTGTCTGTGTGTGTCTCTCTCTCTTCTTCACTACTTCTCTCTTTCTCTTTTCCACTGAGTGTGTGTGTCTCCCTTCTCCATTGTCTATTTCTCTCTATTCTCCACTGTATGTTTATTTCTCTCTTCTCCACTGTCTATTTCTCTCTCTCTCTCCTCTCTATTTGTCTCTCACTCTTCTACACTGCTTGTCTCTCTCTCTTTCCCAATATCTATCTCTCTCTATCTTCTCCACTCTCTGTCTCTCTCTCTCTCTCTCTCTCTCTCTCTCTCTCTCTCTCTCTCTCCTGCAATGTATGTGTCTCTCTTTTTCAGTCTCTATTTATCTCTCTTCTCCACGGTGTATTTCTCTCTCTCTCTTTTCTCCACTGCCTGTGTCTCTCTCTCTTCTCCACTGTCCATATGTGTCTCTCTCTCTTCTCCACTGTCTATTTCTCTCTCTCACTTTTCTCCACTGTCTGTGTCTGTCTCTCTCTTCTCCATTTTCTGTGTGTGTCTCTCTTTATCTTTTCCACTGCCTGTGTCTCTCTCTCTCTTCTCCACTGTCTATTCCTCTCTCTTTTCTCCTGTGTGTATGTGTCTCTCTCTCTCACATTGTCTCTCTCTCTCTCTCTCTCTCTCTCTCTCTCTCTCTCTCTCTCTCTCTCTGTATATTCTCCACTGTATGTTTCTCTCTCTCTTCTCCACTGTCTATTTCTCTCTCTCTTTCTCTCTCTTCTCCACTGTCCATTTCACTCTCTCTTTTCTTCACTATGTATCTCACTCTTTCTCTTCTCCACTGTCTATTTCTCTCTCTCTTCTCCACTGTCTGTCTCTCTCTTCTCCACTATTTCTCTCTCTCTATCTTCTCCACTGTGTATCTCTCTCTCTTCTCCACTGTGTATTTCTCTCTCTCTCTTCTCCACTGTGTATTTCTCTCTCTCTCTTCTCCACTGTCTGTTTCTCTTTCGCTCTTCTCCACTATTTCTCTCTCTCTCTTCTCCACTGCCTATTTCTCTCTCTCACTTCTCCAACATTTCTCTCTCTCTCTCTCTCTCTCTCTCTCTCTCTCTCTCTCTCTCTCTCTCTCTCTCTCTCTCTCTCTCTCTCCTGTATTGTTTATTTCTGTATCTCTCTCTTCTCCACTGTGTATTTCTCTATCTCTCTCTTCTTTACTGTTTATTTCTCCATCTCTCTCTTCTCTACTGTGTATTTCTCTATCTTTCTCTTCTCCCCTGTGTATTTCTCTATGTCTCTCTTCTTACCTGTGTATTTCTCTATGTCTCTCTTCTCCACTGTCTATTTCTCTCTCTCGTCTACACTTTCAATTTCTATCTGTTCTCCAATGACTGTGACTCTCTCTCTCTTTTCCACTGTCTGTGTCTCTCTCTCTTTTCCACTCTATGTGTCTCTGTTTCTCTTCTCCACTGTCTGTGTCTCCCATTTCCACTCTCTATTTCTCTTTCTTTTCTCCACTTTTTATTTCTGTATCACTCTCTTCTCCACTGTCTATGTCTCTCTCTCTCTCTCTTCTCCACTGTCTATTTCTCTTTCTCTTTTCCAATATCTATTTCTCTCTCTCTCTCTTGTCTACTCTCGATGTCTCTCTCTCTCTCTTCTCCACTGCCTGTTTTTCTTTCTCTCTTTCCCACTGAGTGTCTCTCTCTCTATGTTTTCCACTTATTTCTCTCCCTCCCTTCTCCACTGTCTAATTCTCTATCTCTTCTCCAGTGTCGGTCTGTCTGTCTCTCTCTCTCTGTTCTCAACTGTACATTTCTCTCTCTCTCTTCTCCACTGCCTGTCTCTCTCTCTTTCCCACTGTCTGCGTGTCTCTCTCTATTTTCTCTACTCTCTGTCTCTTTCTCTCTTTTCTACTGTCAATCTCTCTCTCTTTTCTCCACTGTATGTGACCCTCTCTCTCTTTTCTCCACTATTTCTCTCTCTCTTCTCCAATATATGTGTCTCTCTCTCTGTTCCCCTCTCTATTTCTCTTCCTCTTCTCCAATATTTCGCTCTCTCCTTTTCACCTCACTGTCTATTTCTTTCTCTTTCTTTTTCAGTGTCTATTTCTCTCTCACACTCTTCTCCACTCTGTGTGTGTCTCTCTCTCTATCTACTCCACTGTCTATTTCTCTCTCTCTTCTCCACTGTCCATTTTCAATCTCTCTTCTACACTTTCTCTCTCTCTTCTCCACTGTCTAATTCTGTCTCTCTTTTACACTGTCTCTCTCTCTTTTACACTGTTTTTCTCTCTCTTTTTTCCACTATTGCTCTCTCTCTCTTCTTCACTATGTATCACTCTTTCTCTTCTCCACTGTATGTCTCTCTCTCTCTTTCCCACTGTCTGTGTCTCTCTCTCTTTCCCACTGTCTGTGTCTCTCTCTCTTTCCCACTATCTGTCTCTCTCTATTTTCTTCACTGTCTATGTGTCTTTCTCTCTTCGCTACTATTTCTATCTCTCACTTTTCTCCAATGTCTGTCTCTCTCTCTCTTCTTCACTGTTTATTTTTCTCTCTGTCTTCTCCAATATTTCTCCCTCTCTCTATTCTCCACTGTTTATCTCTCTCTCTCCTCCACTGTCTATGTCTCTCTCTCTCTATCTTCTCCACTGTCTATTTCTCTCTCTCTTCTCCACTGTCTATTTCTCTCTCTCTCTCTAATCCACTATTTCTCTCTCTCTCTCCCCTCTCCACTGTCTGTATCTATCTCTCTCTCCTACATTGTGTGTTTCTCTCTCTCTCTCTCTCTCTCTCTCTCTCTCTCTCTCTCTCTCTCTCTCTCTCTCTCTCCTCCACTATATGTTTTTCTCTCTTTCTCTTCTCCACGGTCTATTTCTCTCTCTCTCTTCTCTACTCTCTATTTCTCTCTCTCTCTCTTCTCCACTACCTGTTTCTCTCTCTCTCTCTTTCCCACTGTGTGTCTCTCTCTATGTTTTCCACTGTCTGTGTGTCTGTCTCTCTTCTTGACTGTGTGTCTCTGTCTTCTCTAATGTCTATTTCTCTCTCTCTCTTCTGCACTGTCTATTTCTCTCTGTCTCTTATCCACTGTCTATTTCTCTCTCTCTCTCTCTGTCCTCTACACTCACTCTCTCTCTCTCTCTCTCTCTTCCCTACTGTCTCTCTCTCTCTTATCTTCTCCACTGCCTGTGTGTGTGTGTCTCTCTCTCTCCTCCACAGTCTATTTCTCTCCCTCTCTATTTTCTAGTGTATGTTTCTCTCTCTTCGCTACTGTCTATTTCTCTCTCTCTCTCTTCTCCATTATAGCCCTTTCTCTTCTCCACTATCTCTCGCTGTTCTCCACTGTTTATTTCTCTCTTTCTATTCTCCACTTTATGTTTCTCTCTCTCTTCTGCACTGTTTAATTCCCTCTCTCTTCTCCACTTTGCAGTTCTCTCTCTCTCCTCTCTACTTATCTCTCTCTCTCTTCTACACGGCCTGTCTCTCTGTCTTTCCCTCTGTCTCTGTCTCTCTCTGTCTCTCTGTCTCTCTCTCTCTCTCTTTCCCACTCTCTGTCACTCTCTTTATCTTCTCCACTCTCTATGTCTCTGTCTATCTTGTCCACTGTCTATTTCTCTCTCTATCTCTCTTCTCCACTGTCTGTCTTTCTCTCTCTCTTCTGCAATGTATGTGTCTCGCTTTTTCAGTTTCTATTTCTCTCTCTTCTCGGCTGTGTATTTCTCTATCTCTTCTCCACTGCCTATTTCTCTCTATCTCATCTCCATTGTCTTTTTCTCTCTCTGTTCTCAAGTGTCTGTGCCTCTCTCTCTTTTCCACTGTTTATTTCTTTGTTTCTCTCTTCTCCACTGTATATTTTAATCTCTCTCTTCTCCACTGTCTGTGTCTCTCTCTCTTTTCCACTGTCTATTTCTTTCTCTCTATATTCTCCACTCTCTATTTTAATCTCTCTCTCTTCTCCACTGTATGAGTCTCTCTTTTCCACTCTATATTTCTCTCTTCTCCACTGTCTATTTCTCTCTCTCTTCTCCAAAATTTCTCTCTCTCTCTTCATTACTGTCTATTTCTCTCTCTCTTCTCCATTGTGTATTTCTCTATCTCTCTCTTCTTTACTGTTTATTTCTCTATGTCTCTCTTCTCCACTTTCTATTTCTCTCTCTCTCTCTTTTCCACTTTCTATCTGTTCTCCACTGACTGTCTCTCTCTTTTCCATTGTCTGTGTCTCTCTCTCTCTTTTCCACTGTGTCTCTCTCTCTCGTCTCCAATGTAAGTATCTCAATTTCTCTCTCTTTTTTCCACTGTCTATTTCTCTCTCTCTCTCTTCTCCACTGTCTATTTCTCTCTCTTTTCTCCACTCTTTATTTCTCTCTCTCCACTCCACTGTCTGTATCTCTCTCTCTCTCCTACAGTGTCTGTTTCTCTCTCTCTCTCTCCTACAGTGTCTGTTTCTCTCTCTCTCTCTCTTCTCCACTATATGTTTATCTCTCTTTCTCTTCTCCACGGTCTATTTCTCTCTCTACTCTCTATTTCTCTCTCTCTCTTCTACACTGCCTGTTTCTCTCTCTCTCTTCTCCACTCTCTGTGTCTCTCTCTCTCTCTCTTCTCTACTGTATATTTCTCTATCTTCTCCACTGTTTATTTCTCTCCCTTCCTTCTCCATTGTGTATTTCTCTCTTTCTTCTCAACTTTACATTTGTCTCTCTTCTCTCTCTCTTCTCACTTGTCTATTTCTCTCTCTCTTCTCCACTGCCTGTCTCTTTCAATCTTTCCCACTGTGTGTATGTCTCTCTCTCTTTCCCACTGTCTGTGTCTCTCTCTATTTTTTCTACTGTCTGTCTCTCTCTCTCTCTCTCTCTTCTTCTGTCTATTTCTGTCTCTCCTCTCCACTGTCTATTCCTCTCTCTCTCTTTTCTACTGTATGTATGTGTCCCTCTCTCCCACATTGTCTCTTTCTCTCTCTCTCTGTCTCTTCTCTACTCGCTATTTCTCTCTCTCTCTTTTCTTCACTATGTGTCTCTCTCTTTCTCTTCTCCACTGTCTATTTCTGTCTCTCTCTCTTATCCACTGTATATTTCTCTCTCTCTCTTTGCCAATTTACAATTCTCTCTCTGTCTTCTCCACTATTGCTGTTTCTCTCTTTTACACTGTGTATTTCTCATTCTCTCTTCTCCACTGTCCATTTTAGTCTCTCTCTTTTCTTTACTGTGTATCTCACTCTTTCTCTTCTCCACTGTGCATTTCTCTCTCTCTCTCTCTTCTCCACTATCGATTTTTTCTCTCTTCTCCACTGTATATTTCTCTCTCTCTCTTCTCCACTGTTTATCTCTCTCTCTCCTCCACTGTCTATGTCTCTCTCTCTATCTTCTCCACTGTCTATTTCTCTCTCTTCTCCACTCTCTATTTCTCTCTCTCTCTAATCCACTATTTCTCTCTCTCTCTCCCCTCTCCACTGTCTGTATCTATCTCTCTTTCCTACAGTGTGTGTTTCTTTCTCTCTCTCTCTCTCTCTCTCTCTCTCTCTCTCTCTCTCTCTCTCGTCCACTATATGTTTTTCTCTCTTTCTCTTCTCCATGGTCTATTTCTCTCTCTCTCTTCTCTACTCTCTATTTCTCTCTCTCTCTCTTCTCCACTTCCTGTTTCTCTCTCCCTCTTTCCCTCTTTCCCACTGTGTGTCTCTCTCTATATTTTCCACTGTCTGTGTGTCTGTCTCTCTTCTTGCCTGTGTGTCTCTGTCTTCTCTAATGTCTATTTCTCTCTCTCTCTCTCTCTTCTGCACTGTCTATTTCTCTCTGTCTCTTATCCACTGTCTATTTCTCTCTCTCTCTCTATCCTCTACTCTCTCTCTCTCTCTCTTCCCTACTGTCTATCTCTCTCTCTCTCTTATCTTCTCCACTGCCTGTGTGTGTGTGTCTCTCTCTCTCCTCCACTGTCTATTTCTCTCCCTCTCTATTTTCCAGTGTATGTTTCTCTCTCTTCGCTACTGTCTATTTCTCTCTCTCTCTTCTCCATTATATCCCTTTCTCTTTTCCACTATCTCTCGCTGTTCTCCACTGTTTATTTCTCTCTTCCTATTCTCCACTTTATGTTTCTCTCTCTCTTCTGCACTGTTTAATTCCCTCTCTCTTTTCCACTTTGTAGTTCTCTCTCTCTCCTCTCTACTTATCTCTCTCTCTCTTCTACACGGCCTGTCTTTCTGTCTTTCCCTCTGTCTCTGTCTCTCTCTGTCTCTTTCTCTCTCTCTCTCTCTCTCTCTCTCTCTCTCTCTCTCTCTCTCTCTCTCTCTCTTTTCCACTCTCTGTCACTCTCTTTATCTTCTCCACTCTCTATGTCTCTATCTTCTCCACTGTCTATTTCTCTCTCTATCTCTCTTCTCCACTGTCTGTCTTTCTCTCTCTCTTCTGCAATGTATGTGTCTCGCTTTTTCAGTCTCTATTTCTCTCTCTTCTCGGCTGTGTATTTCTCTATCTCTTCTCCACTGCCTATTTTTCTCTATCTCATCTCCATTGTCTTTTTCTCTCTCTGTTCTCAACTGTCTGTGCCTCTCTCTCTTTTCCACTGTTTATTTCTTTATTTCTCTCTTCTCCACTGTGTATTTTAATCTCTCTCTTCTCCACTGTCTGTGTCTCTCTCTCTTTTCCACTGTCTATTTCTTTCTCTCTATATTCTCCACTCTCTATTTTAATCTCTCTCTCTTCTCCACTGTATGAGTATCTCTTTTCCACTGTCTGTCTCTCTCTATCTTCTCCACTGTGTGTTTCTCTCTCTTCTCCACTGTGTGTTTCTCTCTCTTCTCCACTGTATGTCTCTCTGTTTCCTCTCTATTTCTCTCTTCTCCACTGCCTGTCTCTCTCTCTCTTTCCCACTGTCTGTCTCTCTCTCTCTCTTCTCCACTATCTATTCTGCTCTCTCTCTTTTCCACTGTGTTTATGTGTTTCTCTCTCCTACATTGTCTTTTTCTCTCTCTCCTTGTCTATTCTCCACTGTATGTTTCTCTCTCTCTTCTCCACTGGCTATTTCTCTCTCTCTTCTCTACTCTCTATTTCTGTCTCTCTCTTTTCTCCATTATGTGTCTCTCTTTCTTTTCTCCACTGTCTATTTCTCTCTCTCTTCTCCACTGTTTATTTCTCTCACTGTCTTTTCTCCATTCTCTGTGTCTCTCAATCTCTCTCCACTATGTATTTCTCTCTCTCTTTCTTCTCCACTCTCTATTTCTCTCTCTCTTCTCCACTGTATATTTCTCTCTCTCTTCTCCACTATTGCTGTCTCTCTTTTCCACTTGCTATTTCTCTCTCTCTCTCTCTTCTCCACTATCCATTTCACTCTCTCTCTCTTCTCCAGTACATATCTCACTCTCTCTTCTCCACTGTCTATTTCTCTCTCTCTCTCTTCCCTACTGTCTCTCTCTCTCTTTCTCTCTTCTCTTCTCCACTGCCTGTGTCTCCCTCTCTCTTTCCCACTGTCTCTCTCTCTCTCTATCTATTGCACTGTCTATGTCTATCTCTCTCTCTCTTCTCCACTGTCTGTGTCTTTCAATCTCTGAGAATCTTTGCTGTCTGTCTCTTTCTCTCTCTCTCTCCTCCACTATCTATTTGTCTCCCTCTCTATTCTCCACTGTATGGTTCTCTCTCTCTTCTCCACTCTCTATTTCTCTCTCTCTCTTCTCCACTGTCTATTTCTCTCCCTCTCTATTCTCCACTGTATGTTTCTCTCTCTCTTCTCCACTGTCCATTTTTCTCTCACTCTTATCTTCAATGTCTATCTCTCTCTCTTCTCTACTGTTTATTTCTCTCTTTTCTACTGTCTGTGTCTCTCAATCTCTTCTCCATTGTGTGTGTCTGTCTCTCTCTCTCTCTCTCTCTCTCTCTCTCTCTGTCTCTCTCTTCCTCTCTTCTCCACTGTATATTTTTCTCTCATTCTCTTTTCCACAATCTGTGTCTCTCTCTCTCTTTTCCACTGTCTGTGTCTCTCTATATCTAATCCACTGCCTGCGTGTCTCTCTTTTCCACTCTACTATTTTTCTCTCTCTTCTCCACTGCCTGTGTCTCTCAATCTTCCCACTGCCTGTGTCTCTCTCTCTTTCCCACTGTCTGTGTCTCTCTCTATTTTCTCTACTGTGTGTGTCTCTCTCTCTTTTGTACTGTCTATCTCTCGCTCTCTCTTCTCCACTGTCGAATCCTCTCTCTCTCTCCTCCACTATCTATGTCTCTCAATCTCTTCTCCACTGTCTGTCTCTCTGTCTCTCTCTTCTCCACTGTATATTTCTCTCTCTCTTCTCCAATTTACATTCTCTCTCTCACTTCTTCACTATTGCTGTCTCTTCCTTTTCCACTGTCTATTTCTCTCCCTCTCTCTCTTCTCCAGTGTCCATTTAACTCTCTCTTTCCTTCACTATGTATCTCACTCTTTCTCTTCTCCACTGTATATTTTGCTTTCTCTCTCTCTTCTCCACTGTCTGTCTGTCTCTCTTTTCTCCACTGTCTATTTCTCTCTCTCTTCTCCACTCTCTATTTCTCTCTCTCTCTTTTCCACTTCTTCTCCAATGTGTACTTCTCTCTCTCTTTCTTCTCCACTGTCTATTTCTCTTTCTCTTCTCCACTCTCCATTTCTCTTGCTCTCTCTTCTCCACTGTCTATTGCTCTCTCTCTCTTTCCCACTGTGTGTCTCTCTCTCTCTATGTTTTCCACTGTCTGTGTCTCTCTTTCTCTTCTTGACTGTCTGTGTCTCTCTCTGTCTGCTCTACTGTCTATTTCTCTCTCTCTCTCTTCTCCACTCTATATTTCTCTATCTTCTCCACTGTTTATTTCTCTCCCTCCCTTCTCCATTGTCTATTTCTCTCTCTCTTCTCCATTGTGTCTGTCTGTCTGTCTGTCTGTCTCTCTCTCTCTTCTCAACGTTACATTTGTCTGTCTTTCTTCTCACTTGTCTATTTCTCTCTCTCTTCTCCACTGCCTGTGTCTCTTAATCTTTCCCACTGTCTGTATGTCTCTCTCTCTTTTCCACTGTCTGTGTCTCTCTATTTTCTCTACTGTCTGTGTCTCCCTCTCTCTTTTCTACTGTCTATCTCTCTCTCTCTCTTCTCCACTGTCTATTCATCTCTCTCTCTTTTCCACTGTGTGCATGTGTCCTTCTCTCCCACATTGTCTCTCACTCTCTCTCTCTCTTGTCTACTCTCTATTTCTCTCTCTTCTTCACTATTTGTCTCTTTCTTTCCCTTCTCCACTGTCTGTTTCTTTCTCTCTCTCTTCTCCAATTTACAATTCTCTCTCTCTCTTCTCCACTGTCCATTTCACTCTCTATCTTTTCTTCACTATGTATCTCACTCTCTCTTCTCCACTGTCTATTTTGCTCTCTATCTCTCTTCTCCACTGTCTGTCTGTCTCTCTTCTCCACTGTGTATCTCTCTCTCTTCTCCACTGTGTATTTCTCTCTCTTTTCTCCACTCTCTATTTCTCTCTCTCTCTATCACTTCTTCTCCACTGTGTATTTCTCTCACTCTTCTCCACTCTCCATTTCTCTCTCTCTCTCTCTTTTTCACTGTCTACTTCTCTCTCTCTGTTCTCCACTGTCCATCCATTTCACTGTCTCTCTTTTCTTCACTATGTATCTCACTCTTTCTCTTCTCCACTCTCTATTTCTCTCTCTCTCTGTCTCTCTCTCTCTTCTCCACTGTGTATTTCTCTCTCTCTCTCTTCTCCACTGTGTATTTCTCTCTCTCTCCTCCACTATCTATTTTTCTCTCTCTTCATTACTGTCTATTTCTCTCTCTCTTCTCCATTGTGTATTTCTCTATCTCTCTCTTCTTTACTGTTTATTTCTCTATGTCTCTCTTCTCCACTTTCTATTTCTCTCTCTCTCTTTTCCACTTTCTATCTGTTCTCCACTGTCTCTCTCTCTCTTTTCCATTGTCTGTGTCTCTCTCTCTCTTTTCCACTGTGTCTCTCTCTCTCGTCTCCAATGTATGTATCTCAATTTCTCTCTCTTTTCTTCACTGTCTATTTCTCTCTCTCTCTCTCTTCTCCACTGTCTATATCTCTCTATCTTCTCCACTGTTTATTTCTCTCTCTTTTCTCCACTCTTTATTTCTCTCTCTCCACTCCACTGTCTGTATCTCTCTCTCTCTCCTACAGTTTCTGTTTCTCTCTCTCTCTCTTCTCCACTATATGTTTATCTCTCTTTCTCTTCTCCACGGTCTATTTCTCTCTCTACTCTCTATTTCTCTCTTTCTCTCTTCTACACTGCCTGTTTCTCTCTCTCTCTTCTCCACTCTCTGTGTCTCTCTCTCTCTTCTCCACTGTATATTTCTCTATCTTCTCCACTGTTTATTTCTCTCCCTCCCTTCTCCATTGTGTATTTCTCTCTTTCTTCTCAACTTTACATTTGTCTCTCTTCTCTCTCTCTTCTCACGTGTCTATTTCTCTCTCTCTTCTCCACTGCCTGTCTCTCTCAATCTTTCCCACTGTGTGTATGTCTCTCTCTCTCTTTCGCACTGTATGTGTCTCTCTCTATTTTTTCTACTGTCTGTCTCTCTCTCTCTCTTCTTCTGTCTATCTCTCTCTCTCTTCTCCACTGTCTATTCCTCTCTCTCTTTTTCTACTGTGTGTATATGTCCCTCTCTCCCACATTGTCTCTCTCTCTCTCTCTGTCTCTTCTCTACTTGCTATTTCTCTCTCTCTCTTTTCTTCACTATGTCTCTCTCTTTCTCTTCTCCACTGTCTATTTCTGTCTCTCCCTCTTCCCCACTGTATATTTCTCTCTCTCTCTCTTCGTCAATTTACTATTCTCTCTCTCTCTTCTCCACTATTGCTGTTTCTCTCTTTTCCACTGTGTATTTCTCATTCTCTCTTCGCCACTGTCCATTTTAGTCTCTCCCTTTTCTTTACTGTGTATCTCACTCTTTCTCTTCTCCACTGTGCATTTCTCTCTCTCTCTCTCTCTCTCTCTCTCTCTCTCTCTCTCTCTCTCTCTCTTCTCCACTATCGATTTTTTCTCTCTTCTCCACTGTATATTTCTCTCTCTCTCTTCTCCACTGTCTATTTCTATCTCTCTTCTCCACTGTCTATTTCTCTCTCTCCTCCACTCTCTATTTCTCTCTCTCTCTCTCTCTTATTCGCTGTGTATTTCTCTCTCTTTTTTCTCCACTGTTTATTTCTCTCTCTCTCTTCTCCACTCTCTATTTCTCTCTCTCTCTCTCTTCTCCACTGTCTATTGCTCTCTCTCTCTTATCCACTATTTCTCTGCCTCTCTCTCTCCTCTCCATTGTCTGTATCTCTCTCTCTCTCCTCCAGTGTCTGTTTCTCTCTCTCTTCTAAATTGCATGTTTCTCTATTTTTCTCTTCTCCACGGTCTATTTCTCCACGGCCTGTGTCTCTCAATCTTTCCCCCTTCCTGTGTCTCTCTCTCTTTTCCACTGTGTGTATCTCTCTCTATTTTCTCTACTATCTGTGGGTCTCTCTCTCTCTCTCTTTTCTAATGTCTATCTCTCTTTCTCTTTCTTCTCAACCATCTATTTCTCTCTCTCTCTCTTCTCCACTGTATGTCTCTCTCTCTCTTCTCCACTGTCTATTTCTCTCTCTCTCTCTCTCTCTCTCTCTCTCTCTCTCTCTCTCTCTCTCTCTCTCTCTCTCCAACTGTCTGTGTCTATCTGTCTCTTTCCCACTTTGTGTGTCTCCCTCTGACTTCTCCACTGTCTTTGTGTGTCCCTCTCTCTCTTTCCCACTATCTGTATCTCTCTCTCTTTTCTCCACTGTCTGTGTGTCTCTCTCTCTTCTTGACTGTCTGTGTCTCTCTCTGTCTTCTCTACTCTTTCTCTTCTCCACTGTTTATTTTTCTCTCTCTCTTCTTCTATATATCTCTCTATCTTCGCCACTGTCTGTATCTCTCTCTCTCTTCTCCACTGTCTATTCCCCTCTCTCTCTTTTCCACTTTCTATTTCTATGAGTTCTCCACTGATTGTGTCTCTCTCTTTCTTTTCCACTGTCTGTCTCTCTCTCTTTTCCACTGTATGTGTCTCTCTCTCTCTTCTCCACTCTTTATCTCGCTCTCTCTCTCTTCTCCAATGTATGTGTCTCAATTTCTCTCTCTTTTCTGAACTTTCTATTTCTGTATCTCTCTCTTCTCCACTGTCTATTTCTCTCTCTCTTCTCCACTGCCTGTTTCTCTCTCTCTCTTTCCCACTGTGTGTGTCTCTCCCTATGTTTTCCACTGTCTATGTCTCTCTCTCTCTTCTCCACTCTATATCTCTCTATCTTCTCCACTGTTTATTTCTCTCTCTCCCTTCTCCATTGTCTATTTCTCTCTCTCTCCTCCACTGCCTGTGTCTCTCAATCTTTCCCACTGCCTGTGTCTCTCAATCTTTCCCACTGCCTGTGTCTCTTTCTCTTTCCCACTGTCTGTCTGTCTCTCTCTCTTTTCCACTGTCTGTGTCTCTCTCTATTTTCTCTACTGTCTGTCTCTCTCTCTCTTTTGTACTGTCTCTCTCTCTCTCTCCCCCCCCCCCCCTCTCTCTCTCTCCTCCACTGTCGAATCCTCTCTCTCTCTTCTCCACTGTTTATTTCTCTCTCTCTCTTCTCCAATATATGTATCTGTCTCTCTTTTCCCCTATTTCTCTCCCTCTTGTCCAATATTTCTCTCTCTCCCTTTCTTCTCCACTGTCTATTTCTTTGTCTCTCTTCTCCATTGTCCATCTCTCTCTCTCTGTTCTCCACTGTATGTGTCTCTCTTTTCCACTCTGTATTTCTCTCTATTCTCCAATATTTCTCTCTCTCTCTCCCCTTCTCCACTGTCTATTTCTTTCTCTCTCTCTTTTTCAGTGTCTATTTCTCTCTCACACTCTTCTACACAGTGTGTGTCTGTCTCTCTCTCCTCCACTGTCGATTTCTTTCTCTCTCTTCTCCACTTTCTCTCTCTCTTCTCCACTGTTCATTTCTCTCTGTCTTTTAAACTGTCTCTCTCCTTCTTTTACACTGTTTGTCTCTCTCTCTCTATTCTCCATTGTCCATTTCTCTCTTTCTCTTCTTCACTATGTATCCCTCTCTTTCTCTTCTCCAATGTCTATCTCCTTCTCTCTTCTCCACTGTCTATTTCTCTCTCTCTCTCCTCCACTGTCTTTGTCTCTCTCTCTCTCTTCTCCACTGTATATTTCTCGCTCTCTCTTCGCCAATTTACAATTCTCTCTCTCTTCTCCACAATTGCTGTTTCTCTCTTTTCCACTGTCTATTTCTCATTCTCTCTTCTCCACTGTCCATTTCAGTCTCTCTCTTTTCTTCACTATGTATCTCACTCTTTCTCTTCTCCACTGTGTACTTCTCTCTCTCTCTTTTCCACTTTCTATTTCTATCAGTTCTCCACTGATTGTGTCTCTCTCTCTCTTTCCCACTGTGTGTCTCTCCCTATGTTTTCCACTGTCTATGTCTCTCTCTCTCTCTCTCTTCTTGACTGTCTGTGTCTCTCTCTGTCTTCTCTACTGTCTATTTCTCTCTTTCTCTTCTCCACTCTATATTTCTCTATCTTCTCCACTGTTTATTTCTCTCCCTCCCTTCTCCATTGTCTATTTCTCTTTCTCTCCTCCACTGCCTGTGTCTCTCAATCTTTCCCACTGCCTGTGTCTTTCAATCTTTCCCACTGCCTGTGTCTCTCTCTCTTTCCCACTGTCTGTCTGTCTCTCTCTCTCTTTTCCACTGTCTGTGTCTCTCTCTATTTTCTCTACTGTCTGTCTCTCTCTCTCTCTTTTGTACTGTCTCTCTCTCTCTCTCTCTTCTCCACTGTCGAATCCTCTCTCTCTCTTCTCCACTGTTTATTTCTCTCTCTCTCTTCTCCACTATCTGTGTCTCTCAATCTTTTCTCCACTATATGTCTGTCTCTCTCTCTCTCTTCTCCACTGTATATTTCTCTCTCTCTTCTCCAATTTACATTTCTCTCTCTCACTTCTCAACTATTGCTGTCTCTCTCTTTTCCACTGTCTATTTCTCTCTCTCTCTTCTCCAGTGTCCATTTAACTCTCTCTTTTCTTCACTATGTATCTCACTCTCTCTCTTATCTGCTGTGTATTTCTCTCTCTCTTTCTTCTCCACTGTGTATTTCTCTCTCTTTCTCCACTGTCTATTTCTCTCTCTCTCTTTTCCACTATCTGTCTTTCTGTCTTCTGCACTGTATGTGTCTCTCTTTTTCAGTCTCTATTCCTCTCTCTTCTCCGCTGTGTATTTCTCTCTGTCTCTTCTCCACTATCTATTTCTCTCCATCTCATCTCCATTGTCTGTGTCTCTCTCTCTTCTTCACTTTCTATTTCTTTCTTTCTCTCTTCTCCATAGTCTATTTCTTTCTTTTTCTCTTCTCCACTGTCTATTTCTTTCTTTCTCTCCTCTGCACTGTCTTTTTTAATCTCTCTCTGTTCTCCACTGTCTGCGTCTCTCTCTCTTTTCCACTATTTCTTTCTCTCTATATTCTTCACCATCTATTTTAATTCTCTCTCTCTCTCACTATCTGTCTCTCTCTCTCTCTCTCTTTTCCACTGTATGTGTCTCTCTTTTCCACTCTATATTTCTCTGTCTTCTCTACTGTCTATTTCTCTCTCTCTCTTATCCACTATCTCTCTCTCTCTCTCTCTTTTCCACTGTCTGTGTCTTCCTCTCTTCTCCACTCTCTATTTCTCTCTCTCTATTCCACTGTATGTATGTCTCTCCCTCCTCCATTGTCTATTTCTCTCTCTCTTTATTCTCCCCTGTATGTTTCACTCTCTCTTCTCCACTGCCTATTTCTCTCTCTCTCTCTCTCTCTCTCTCTCTCTCTCTCTCTCTCTCTCTCTCTCTCTCTTCTGCACTATCTGTCTTTCTCTCTTCTGCACTATATGTGTCCCTCTTTTTCAGTCTCTATTCCTCTCTCTTCTCTGCTGTGTATTTCTCCGTCTCTTCTCCACTATCTATTTCTCTCTATCTCATCTCCATTGTCTGTGTCTCTCTCTCTTCTCCACTGTCCATTTCTTTCTTTCTCTCTTCTCCACTGTCCATTTCTTTCTTCCTCTCTTCTCCACTGTCCATTTCTTTCTTCCTCTCTTCTCCACTGTCCATTTCTTTCTTCCTCTCTTCTCCACTGTCCATTTCTTTCTTCCTCTCTTCTCCACTGTCCATTTCTTTCTTCCTCTCTTCTCCACTGTCCATTTCTTTCTTTCTCTCTTCTCCACTGTCCATTTCTTTCTTTCTCTCTTCTCCACTGTCCATTTCTTTCTTTCTCTCTTCTCCACTGTCCATTTCTTTCTTTCTCTCTTCTCCACTGTCCATTTCTTTCTTTCTCTCTTCTCCACTGTCCATTTCTTTCTTTCTCTCTTCTCCACTGTCCATTTCTTTCTTTCTCTCTTCTCCACTGTCCCTTTCTTTCTTTCTCTCTTCTCCACTGTCCATTTCTTTCTTTCTCTCTTCTCCACTGTCCATTTCTTTCTTTCTCTCTTCTCCACTGTCCATTTCTTTCTTTCTCTCTTCTCCACTGTCCATTTCTTTCTTTCTCTCTTCTCCACTGTCCATTTCTTTCTCCCTCTCTCTTCTCCACTGTCCATTTCTTTCTCCCTCTCTCTTCTCCACTGTCCATTTCTTTCTCCCTCTCTCTTCTCCACTGTCCATTTCTTTCTCCCTCTCTCTTCTCCACTGTCCATTTCTTTCTCCCTCTCTCTTTTCCACTGTCCATTTCTTTCTCCCTCTCTCTTCTCCACTGTCCATTTCTTTCTTTCTCTCTTCTCCACTGTCTATTTCTTTCTTTCTCTCTTCTCCACTGTCTATTTTAATCTCTCTCTGTTTTCCACTGTCTGTGTCTCTCTCTCTTTTCCACTATTTTTTTCTCTCTATATTCTTCATTGTCTATTTTAATCTCTCTCTCTTCTCCTCTGTCTCTGTCTCTCTCTCTTTTCCACTATTTCTTTCTCTCTATATTCCTCATTGTCTATTTTAATCTCTCTCTCTTCTCCTCTGTCTCTGTCTCTCTCTCTTTTCTACTATTTCTTTCTCTCTATATTCTTCATTGTCTATTTTAATCTCTCTCTCTTCTCCTCTGTTTCTGTCTCTCTGTCTCTGTCTCTGTCTCTCTCTCTTCTCCATTGTATGTGTCTCTCTTTTCCACTCTATATTTCTCTCTTCTCCACTGTCTATTTCTCTCTCTCTCTTATCCACTATTTCTCTCTCTCTCTTTCCCACTGTCTGTCTCTCTCTCACTTCTCCACTGTCTGTGTATCTCTCTCTCTTCTTCACTCTCTATTTCTCTCTCTCACTTTTCTCCACTGTCTGTGTCTGTCTCTCTCTTCTCCATCGTCTAACTCTCTCTCTCTTTTCCACTGTCTCCCTCTCTCTTCTCCACTGTTTATCTCTCTCTCTCCTCCAATATTTCTCTCTCTCTATCTTCTCCACTGTCTGTGTCTCTCTCTCTTATCCACTGTCTATTCCTCTCTCTTCCACTTTGTTTATGTGTCTCTCTCTCTATTCTTCGCTTTATGTTTCTCTCTCTTCTCGACTGCCTATTTCTCTGTCTCTTCTCTACTCTCTTTTTCTCTCTCTCTTTTCTTCACTATGTGTCTCTCTCTTTCTTTTCTCCACTGTCTATTTCTCTCTCTCTTTCTCTTCTCTACTGTCTTATTTCTCTCTCTCTTCTCGAATGTCTATTCCTCTCTCTTTCTTCTTCACTATTTCTCTCCGTCTGTCTTCTCTACTGTCTCTGTCTCTCTCTCTCTTATCCACTTTGTAATTCTCTCTCTCTCTTACCCACTGTATGTCTCTCTTTCTCCTCCAATGTCTATTTTTCTCTCTCACTTCTCTAACATTTCTCTCTCTCTCTTCTTTACTGTTTATTTCTCCATCTCTCTCTCTTCTCCACTGTCTATGTCTCTCTTCTCCACTGTCTATTTCTCTCTCTCTTCTCCACTCTCAATTTTTCTTTCTCTCTCTATCCACTATTTCTCTCTCTCCTCTCCATTGTATGTCTCTCTCTCTCCTCCAGTGTCTGTTTCTCTCTCACTCTTCTCCAATCTATGTTTCTCTTTCTCTCTAATCCAATGTGTATTTCTCTCTCTCTCTTCTCTACTCTCTCTCTCACTCTCTTCTCTACTGCCTGTTTCTCTCTCTGTCTTTCCCAGTGTGAGTGTCTCTCTCTCTGTTTTCCACTGTCTGTGTATCACTCTCTCTTCTTAACTGTCTGTGTCTCTCTCTGTCTTATCTACTATCTATTTCTCTCTCTCTTCTCCACTGTATATTTCTGTATCTTCTCCAATGTTTATTTCTCTCCCTCCCTTCTCCACTGTCTCTCTCGCTCTCTCTTCTCAACTGTACATTTCTCTCTCTCTCTTCTCACCTGTCTATTTCTCTCTCTCTTCTCCACTGACTGTGTCTCTCTCTCTCCCACTGCCTGTGTCTCTCTCTATTTTCTCTACTGTCTGTTTCTCTCTCTCTTCTCCTCTGTTTATTTCTCTCTCTCTCCTCCACTATTTCTCTCTCTCTATTTTCTCTACTGTCTGTTTCTCTCTCTCTCTTCTCCACTATTTCTCTCAATCTCTCTTTTCCACTGCCTGTATCTCTCGCTCTCTCTTTTTTCAACTGTCTGTGTGTCTCTCTCTCTTCTCCACTATTTCCCTCTATCTCTCTCTCTCTATTTTCCACTATCCATTTCTCTCTCTCTCTATTCTCCACTGTCTATTTCTCTTTCTCCCTTCTCCACTATCTTGTCGCTCTCTCTCTTTTCCATTGTTTTTTATCTCTCTCTCTCTTCTTCACTATTTGTCTCACTCTCTTTTCCACTGTCTGTGTCCCTCCCGCTCTATCTTCTACACTATTTCTCTCTCTCTTTTCCACTGCCTGTATCTCTCTCTCTTCCCCACTATCTGTGTCAAACTCTCTCTTCTCCACTAATTCCCTCTCTCTCTGCTCCAGTATTTTTCTCTCTCTCTTCTGCACTGTGTCTCTCTCTCTTTTCCGTTGTCTTTAACTCTCTCTCTTCTTCACTATTTGCCTCACTCTCTTTTCCACTTTCTGTGTCTCTCTCTTTCATTTCCACTGTCTGTGTCAATTTCTCTCTTCTCCACTGTCTATTTCTCTCACTCTCTCTTTTCCACTATATATGTCTCGCTCTCTTATCCAGTGTCTGTGTCTCTCTCTTTTCCATTGTCTGTGTGTGACTCTCTCTCTTTTCCACTTTATGAGTCTCTCTCTCTCTTTTGAACTGTCTGTGTCTCCTTTCTCTTTAACACTGTCTATTCTCTCTCTCTCTCTCTCTCTCTCTCTCTCTCTCTCTCTCTCTCTCTCTTCTCCACTGTCTATTTCTCTCTCTCTCCTTTTCTTATCCACTGTCTATTTCCCTCTCCCTCACTATTCTCCACTGTATGTGTCTCTCTTTCTCCTCCACTGTCTATTTCTGTCTCTCTATTCATCACTGTCTGTCTCTCCCTCTCCTCTCCACTGTCTATTTCTCTCTCTCTTCTCCACTATTTCTCTCTCTCTCTTCTCCACTGTCTATTTCTTTCTCTCTCTCTTCTCCACTGTCTATTTCTCTCTCTTTCTTCTCCACTGTGTATTTTTCTGTCTCTCTTCTCCACTGTATGTGTCTCTCTCTCTCTCTCCTCCACTGTCTATTACTCTCTCTCTCTCTCCTCCACTATCTATTTCTCTCTCTCTCTCTCTCTCTCTCTCTCTCTCTCTCTCTCTCTCTCTCTCTCTCTCTCTCTTCTCCACTGTATATTTCTCTCTCTCTCTGTTTTCTTCATTGTCCATGTCTCTCTCTCTATTTTCCATTGTCTATTTATTTCTCTTGCTCTCTTCTCCACTGTCTATTTCTCTCTCTCTCCTTTCAACTGTTTATTTCTTTCTCTCTATTATCCACTGTCTATTTCTATATCTCTCTCTTCTCCACTATTTCTCTATATCTCTCTTCCCCACTGTCTATTTCTTTCTCTCTCTCTCTCTCTCTCTCTCTCTCTTTTCTCCACTGTCTAATTTCTCTCCCTCTTTTCCACTGTCGGTGTCTCTCCTCTATCTTCTCCACTGTCTGTGTCTCGCTCTCTTTTTTATCTACTGTCTGTCTCTCTCTCTCTTCTCCACTGTATTTCTCCCTCTCTTTCTGTTTTCCACTGTCTGTATCTCTATCTCTCTTCTCGACTGTATATTTCTCTCTCTGTCTTCTCCACTGTCTATTTCTCTCTCTTCTCCACTGTCTCTCTCTCTCTTCTCCATTGTCTGTGTGTCTCTCTCTCTTCTACACTGTCTAATTCTTTCTCTCTTCTCCACTGTGTGTCTTTCTCTTTCTTCTCCACTGTCTATTTCTCTCTCTCTTTTCCACTGTGTGTGTCTCTCTCTCCTCCATTGTTTATTTCTTACTCTATTCTGCACTTTATGTTTCTCTCTCTATTCTCCACTGTGTATTTCTCTCTCTCTCTTCACCACTCTCTATTTCTCTCTCTCTTTTCCACTATTTCTCTCTGTCTCTCTTCTCCACTGTGTAGTTCTCTCTCTCTCTCTTCTCCACTCTATTTCTCTCTCTCTCTCTTCTCCACTATTTCTCTCTCTCTCTCTTCTCTACTGCCTGTGTCTCTCTCTCTCTTTCCCACTGTCTGTTTCTTTTTCTCTTTTCCACTTTGTCTTTCTCCCTCTATCTTCTCCTTTCTCTCTCTCTCTCTCTCTCTCTCTCTCTCTCTCTCTCTCTCTCTCTTCTCCACTGTCTATTTCTATTTCTCTTTCCCACTGTCTGTGTCTTTCTATCTTCTCCAATGTCTGTGTCTTTCTCTCTCTTTTCCACTGTCTATTTCTCTCTCTCTCTTCTCCACTATTTCTCGCTCTCTTTCTTCTCCACTGTTTATTTCTCTCTCTCTCTCTTCTCCTCTATTTCTCTCTCTCTTTTCCACTGTTTTTGTGTGTTTCTCTCTTCCATTGTCTATTTCTCTCTCTCCTCCATTTTCTATTTCTCTCTTTCTCTACTCGTCATTGTATGTTTCTCTCTCTCTTCTCCACTGCCTATTTCTCTCTCTCTCTTCTCCACTGTCTATTTATCTCGCTCTCTCTCCTCTGTCTCCACTGTCTGTGTCTCTCTCTGTCTTTTCCACTGTCTATTTCTCTGTCTTTTCCACTATTTCTCTCTCTCACTTCTCCAACATTTCTCTCTCTCTCTCTCTCTCTCTCTCTCTCTCTCTCTCTCTCTCTCTCTCTCTCTCTCTCTCCCCCTTTACTGCTTATTTCTCCATCTCTCTCTTCTCCACTATTTCTCTCTCTCTCTCTTCTCCACTTTCTATTTCTATCTGTTCTCTGCTGGCTGTGTCTCTCTCTTTTCCACTGTCGATTTCTCTCTCTCTTCTCCACTGTTTCTCTCTCTCTCTCTCTTCTCCACTGTATGTGTCTCCCATTTCCACTCTCTATTTCCTTCTCTTTTCTCCACTTTCTATTTCTGTATCTCTCTCTTCTCCACTGTCTATTTCTCTCTCTCTCTTCTCCACTGTCTATTTCTCTCTCTCTCTCTTATCCACTATTTTTCTCTTTCTCTCTACTCTCCACTGTCTGTGTGTCTCTCTCTCTTCTCTATTTCTCTCTCTCTCTTCTCCACTGCCTGCTTCTCTCTCTCTCTTTCCCACTGTGTGTCTCTCTGTTTTCCACTGTGTGTGTCTCTCTCTATGTTTTCCATTGTCTGTGTGTCTCTCTCTTTTCTTGACTTTCTCTGTCTCTCTCTCTTTTCCACTGTTTCTCTCTCTTTTCCACTGTTTCTCTCTCTTTTCCATTGTTTCTCTCTCTTTTCCACTGTTTCTCTCTCTTTTCCACTGTTTCTCTCTCTTTTCCACTGTTTCTCTCTCTTTTCCACTGTTTCTCTCTCTCTCTCTCTCTCTCTCTCTCTCTCTCTCTCTCTCTCTCTCTCTCTCTCTCTCTCTCTCTCCTCAACTGTACATTTCTCTCTCTCTCTCCTCAACTGTCTATTTCTCTCTCTCTTCTCCACTGCCTGTGTCTTTCTCTCCTTCCCACTGCCTGTGTCTCTCTCTCTTTCCCACTGCCTGTGTCTCTCTATTTTCTCTACTGTCTGTGAGTGTCTCTCTCTCTTTTCTACTGTCTATCTTTCTCTCTTTCTTCTCCACTGTCTATTTCTCTCTCTCTCTCTCTCTCTCACTATTTTCCACTCTCTGTGTTTCTCTCTCTCTTCTCCACTGTCTGTGTGTGTCTCTCTCTCTTTTCCACTGTCTGTGTCTCTCTCTCTCTTCTCCACTGTTTATTTCTCTGTCTCTCTTCTCCAATATATGTGTGTCTTTCTTTTTTCCCCTATTTCTCTCTCTCTTGTCCAATATTTCTCTCTCTCTCTTGTGTAATATTTCTTTCTATCTCCCTTTCTTCTTTACTGTCTATTTCTTTCTTTCTTCTCCACTGTCTATTTCTCTCTCTTCTACACTGTCTGTGTCTCTCTCACTCTTCTCCACTGTCTATTTCTTTCTTTCTTCTCCACTGTCTATTTCCTTCTCTCTTCCCTGCTGTCTATTTCTCTCTCTCTCTCTTCTCCACTGTCTGTGTCTCTCTCTCTCTTCTCCACTGTCTGTGTCTCTCTCTCTCTTCTCCTCTGTCTATTTCTCTCTCTCTCTTTTCCACTGTGTGTGTGTCTCTCTCTCCTCCGTTGTCTATTTCTTACTCTATTCTGCACTATATGTTTCTCTCTCTCTTCTCCACTGTCTATTTCTCTCTCTCTTCTCCACTGTCTGTGTGTCTCTCTCTCTTCTACACTATTTCCTTCTCTCTTCTCCACATTCTATTTCTCTCTCTCTCTTTTCCACTGTGCCTCTCTCTTTCTCCACTGTCTATTTCTCTCTCTCTCTTCTCCACTCTATTTCTCTCTCTTCTCCACTGTCTATTTCTCTCTCTCTCTTCTCTACTCTCTATTTCTCTCTCTCTCTCTTCTCCACTGCCTTTGTCTCTCTCTCTCTCTCTCTCTCTCTCTCTCTCTCTCTCTCTCTCTTCTCCACTGCCTGTGTCTCTCTCTCTCTTTCCCATTGTCTGTTTCTCTCTTTTCCACTGTCTCTTTCTCCATCTATCTTCTCCACTCTCTCTCTCTCTCTCTCTCCTTCCACACACTCACACTCTCACACACACACACTCACACTCTCTCTCTCTCCTCCACTGTCTATTTCTCTTTCTCTTTCCCACTGTGTCTCTCTCTCCCCTTTTACACTGTGTGTGTCTCTCTTTGTCTTCTCCACTGTCTGTGTGTGTCCCTCTCTCTCTTTTCTGCTGTCTGTGTCTTTCTATCTTCTCTAATGTCTGTGTCTTTCTCTCTCTTTTCCACTGTCTATTTCTCTCTGTCTCTCTCTTCTCCACTGTCTATTTCTCTCTCTCTTTTCCACTGTGTGTGTGTGTCTCTCTCTCCTCCATTGTCTATTTCTCTCTCTCTTCTCCACTGTCTATTTCTCTCTCTCTCTCTCTCTCTCTCTCTCTCTCTCTCTCTCTCTCTCTCTCTCTCTTCTCTACTCTCTATTTCTCTCTCTCTCTCTTCTCCACTGCCTGTGTGTCTCTCTTTCTTTCCCACTGTTTGTGTCTCTCTGTTTTCCACTGTCTGTCTCTGTCTCTGTCTCTTCCACTGTCTGTGTTTCTCTCTCTCTCTTTTTCACTCTGTTTGTCTCTCCCTCTCTTTTCCACTGTCTCCCTTTCTCTCTGTTTTCCACTCTCTCCCTCTCTCTTTACCACTGTCTTCCTCTCTCTTTTCCACTGCCTCTCTCTCTCTTTTCCTCTCTCTCTCTCTGTCTGTTTCTCTTTGTGTCTCTCTCTGTCTCTACTTTTCTCTCTGCCCCAATCTCTCACTTTTCTGATCTCTCTTCCACTATATTTTTCTCTTGCTCTCTTCCTCCTTCCCTCCTTTTCCTCCTCTTTTAATTTCTCTCCTCCTCATCTCTCTCTTCCACTCTTTTTTCTCTCTCCCTCTCTTTTTCTCTTTCCTCCTCTCTCTTCCTATTTTTCTCTCTCTCTTTTCTCATCTCTTATGATTTGTCTCTCTTCCACTTTATTTTTTTCTCTCTCTCCCTTTCTCTCCTCTCTCTTTTGTCCCACTTCCTCTCTTTCACTCTCTCCTTTTCTCTTCCTCCCTTTCTCCCTCTTCCCCTCTCTTTCCTCCTTTCTTTCCTCCCCTCTCTCTTCTTGCCTCCTCTCCATTTCTCTCCTCCTCTTTTTCTGTCTCTTCTATTTTTCTCTCCCTCTCTTTTCTACTTTTTCTCTCTCATTCTCTATCCCCTCCTTTCTTTCCTTCTCTCTCTTCTTCTCTTTCCTCCTCCTCTCTTCATTTCTCTCCTCTCTTTTTCTCTCTCCTCCTCTCTTCCTCTCTCCCTCTCTCCTGTTCCTTTTTTCTCTCTTCCTCTCATCTCCCTCTCTCCCTTCTCCCTCTCCTTTTTCTCTCTCGATTCCTGTCTCTTTTCTACTTTATTTTTCTCTCTCCCTCTTTTTTCTTCATCTCTCCCTCTCTCTCTTTCACCCTCTATTTTTCCTCTTTCCTTCTCTCTGTCTTCCTCTTTTTCTCGCTCTCTTCCACTGTCTCTCTTTCTCTGTCTCTTCCACCTTATTTTCTCTCTTCCTCTCTCTCTGTCTTCCTCTCATTTCTCTCCCTACTCTCTGTCTTCCTCTCTCTTCCCTTCTCTCTCTTCCTCTCTCCCCCTCACTTTTTCTCTCTTCGTCTCTGTCTCTCTTCCACTCTATTTTTCTCTCTCTCCCCCCACTCTTTCTCCTCTTCCTCTCTCCTCCTTTCTTTTTCCCTCTTTCTTCTCTCTTTCTCTTCTTCTGTTTCCCTCTCTCTCTTCCTCTTTTTGTTTATCTCTTCTTCTTTCTTTTTCTCCCTCTCTATTCCTCTCTTGTTCTCTCTCATTTCCTCGCTTTTCTTCTCTTCTTCCTCTCTCCCTTCTTCCTCTCCCTCTCTTTTTTTCTCTCTTCTTCCTTTTTCCTCTCTTTCTCTCTTCCCTTCTCTATTTTTTCTACTTTTCTGTTTTTCTCTCTTCCACTCTCTATTTTTCTCTTTACTCTTCCCTCTCTTTTTCTTGCTCTCTCTTCCTATCTCTGAATCTCTTCCACACTCTCTCTCTTCCACTCTATTTTTCTGTCTCTTCAACTCTCTCTCTCTCTCTCTCTCCCTCTGTCCTCTTCTCTTCATTTCTCTCCCCCTCTCTTTTTCTGTCTCTCTTCCTCTCTCTCTTCCACTCTATTTTCTCCCTCTTCCTCTCCTTCTTTCCTCCTCTCTCTTCATTTCTCTCCTCTTTTCTCTCTCTTTTTCTCCCCACTCTCTTTTTTCTCTCTTCCTCTTTTTTCTCTCTTCCACTTTATTTTTCTCTTCCACTCTATTTCTCTCTTTCTTTCCCTCCTCTGTCTTCCACTATTTTTCTCTCTTTCACTTTGTTTTCTCTCTCTTCCTCTCTCTTTTCTCCTCTCCCTTCTTCTCTCTCCTCTTTTTCTCTTTCACTTCTTTTTCTCTCTCTGTCTCCTTTCACTTTGCCTGTCTCTTTCCTCTCTCTTTCTCCTCTCTCTCTCGTCCCCTCTCACTCTTTCTCCTGTCTCTCTTCCTCTCTCCCTTCCTCCCTCTTTCTCCCTTCTCCCTCTCTCCCCTCCCCCCTCTCTTTTCCTCTATTTATCTGTTTTCCCCTATTTTTCCTTTTCTTCCTTTCTCTCTTCCCTCATCTCTTTCTCCCTTCTTTCTCTTCCTCTTTTTCTCTCTCTCTTCCTTTCTCACTCTCTTCCAGTCTACTTTTTCTCTCTGTCTTTCACACTATTTCTCACTCTCTCTCTTCCTCTCTCTCTCTCTCCCTCTGTATTTTTCTCTCTTCTCTCTCTTCTTCTCTTTCCCGCTCTCTTTCTCCCTTTCCTTCTCTCTTCCTCTCTTTTTCTTCTCTCCCTCTCTTTTCTCTCTCTTCCACTCTTTTTACCTCTCTTGTTCTCTCTCTCTTCCTTGCTTTCTCTCTCTTCCCCCCTTTCACTTTTCCTCTCTTCTCCCTCCTCCTCCCTCTTCCTCTTTGTCTCTTCCACTCTCTATTTTTCTCTCTCCTACTCTCTTCTCTCTCTTCCTCCCCCCCCTCTCCCTTTCCTCCTCCTCTCTTCCTCTTTCTTCCCCTCTCTTCCCCACCTCTCTCTTCCTCCCTCCCTCCCTCCTTCCCTCTTTCCCTCTCCCTCCCCCTCTCTCATCCCCTCTCTCTTCCACTTTATATTTTTCTTTCTCTTCCACACTATTCCTCTCTTTTCTCTCTCTTCCTCCCTCTCCCCCTTTTTGTGTGTCTCTCTCTTCCTCCCTCCCTCCCTGTCTCTCTCCCTCTCTCTTCCATTATCTTTTTCTCCCTCTATTCCTCTTTTCCCTCTGTTTTTCCCTCCTTCACACACTCTCTCTTCCACTCTCTATATTTCTCTCTTCCTTTCTTCTCTCTCTTTTCCTCTCTTTGTCTCTCTCTTCCTCTCTCTCCCTTCCTCTTATTCTCTCTTCCTTTATCTTTCCCTTTCTCTCTCTCTCCTCCTAGCTTTTCTTTTCTCTCTTCCTCGCTTTATCTCTCTCTTCCTCTATCTCCCTCTCACTCTTCCTCTCTCTCTCTCCCCCTCTCTCCGTCTTTCTTTCTCTCTTTCTCCCTTTCTCTCTTCTTGTCTCCCTTTTCTTCTTTCTCTTCCACTCTCTATTTCTCTCTCTCCTCCACTCTCTCTCTTCCACTCTATATTTTTCTCTCTTCCTCTTTTCCTCCCTCTCTCTCCCCCTCTTTCTGTCTCCCTCTTCCTCTCTCTCTCTTCCATTCTATTTTCTCTCTCTCTTCCTCCCTCTCTTCCCCTCTCTATATTTCTCTCTCCCTTTCTTCCTCTTTCTTTTTTCTCTCCCTCTCTCTTCCTCCCTCTTTTTCCTTTTTCTCTTCCTCTCTTTCTTCCTCTTTTTCTCTCCCTTCTTCTCTTTCCCTCTCTCTCTCCCCCCCTCTTTTTCTCTTCCTCTATATTTCTTCCTCTCTTTCCCCTTATCTCTTCCTCTCTTTTCTCTCTCTCTTCCTCTGTCTTCCACTCTCTCTCTTCCTCTCTCTCATCTTCTCTTTCTTTTTCTCTCTCTTCCTCTCTCTTCCTTTTATTCTCTTTTCCTCTATCTTTTCCTCTTTTTCTTTCTTTCCTTCTAGATTTTTCTTTCTTTTTCTCTCTCCTAGCTTTCCCCTCTCTTTCACTCTCTTAATCTCTCTCTTCCCCACTCTCCTTCTCCCTCTCTCTCTTATTACTCTCTCTTCTACTCCATATTTGTCTCTCTTCCATCCTCTTTCTTTCACTCTCTCTCTCTCCCAATCTCTATTTTTCTTTCTCTTCCTCTTTTTTCTCTTTTACTCCCTCACTCTCTCTCTTCCACTCTATTTTTCATCTTCCTTTTTTTCTCTTTTCCTCCCTCTCTCTCTTCCTCTCTTCCATTCTATTTTTTTCTCTCTTCAATGCTCTCTACCACTCTATATTTCTCTTTCCTTCTCTTCCTCTTTCTTTTCTCTTTTCTACCCTCTCTTTCTTTCTCTTCCTCTCTCTCTTTTCTTTTTCTCTCTTTTTCCCTCTCTTCATCTCTCTCTCTCTCTCTCCCACTCTCTCTCCCACTCTCTGTTTTTCTTTTTTTAATATATCTTTTTTAAAAAAATTATAACTTTTTATTGACAGACACTTTTTATTTTTCTCTGTCTTCCACTCTCTATATTTCTCTCTCTCCCTCTCTCTTCCTCTATTTCTCTCTTACTCTCTTTCCCTTCTTTCTTTTGCTCCTTCTCTCTCTTTTTCTCTCTTCTTTTCTTTTTCTCTGTATTCCTCTCTCTCTTCCCCCCTCTCTTTTCCTCTCTCTCTTCTTCTCTTTTTCTCTCCCTTCCTATTTTTTCTCTTCCTCCCTCTATCTTTTTCTGTCTTTCTTCCTTTCTTTTTTCTCTCCCTCTCTCCCCCTCTCTCCCATTCTATAGTTTTCTCTCTCTTCTTCCCTCCCCCCTCTCTTTTTCTCTCTTATTATCTCTCTCTTCCTCTCTCTCTCTTCCACTTTATATTTTTCTCTCTTCCAGTCTCTCTTCCTCTCTTTTTCTCTCTCTTACTATCTCTTCTTCTTTTTTCCCTCCCTCCCTCTCTCCCCCTTTCTCCCTCTCTCTCTCCCCATCTCTCTCCCTCTCACTACCTCATCTCTTCCTCTCACCCCCTCTTTCTTCTTGTCTCTCTTTTCTTCTATCTCTTCTTCTTACTCTGTCTTCCAATCTCTATTTTTCTCTCTTCCTCTCTTTTTTCTACCTTCCTCCCTCTCTCTGCCTCTTTTTCTTTCTCTTCTACTTTTTTTCTCTCTCTCCCACTCTCTATATTTCTCTTTCCCTCTCTCTTCCTCTCTTTATTTTTTCTCCGTCTTCTACTCTCTCTCTCCCCACTCTATTTCTTTTTCTTTCCCTCTTTCTTTTTCTCTCTTCCTCCTCTTTTTTCTCTATTCCTCTCTCTTCCCCCCTCTCTCTCATTCTTTTTCTCTCACTCCCTCCCTCTCTTCCTCCTCTTTCTTTCTCTTCCTCCCTTTATCCATCTCTCACTCTCTGCCTCTCTTTCCCTCTCTTTTCTTCTCTTTTTCCTTCCTAGCTTTTCCTCTCTCTCTCTTCTTTATCTCTCTCTCTTCCTAGCTTTTCCTCTTTTCCCCACTCACTCTTTCTTCCCCTCTTCTCTTGTCCTCTCGCTTTCTTCCACTCTATATTTTTCTCACTTTCACTCTCTCTTCCCCGCTCTCTTTCACTCTCTCTCTTCCCCTCTCTCTTTCACTCTCTCTTCCCCTCTTTTTCCTCTCTCTCTCTTCCACTCTAGGTTTTTCTCTTTCCTTCTTTCTTACATTCTTTTTCTCTCTTCCTCTCTCTCTTCCTCCTTCTCTTCTTTTCTTTTTCTCTCTCATTCTCTGTTTCTTCCCCTCTCTCTCTTTCATCTCTCTGTCTTTCTCTTTTCCCCCGCTCTGTCTTCTTTCTCTTCCTCTCTTTTTCTCTCTTCCTATGTCTTTCCCTCCCTCTCCTCTCTCTCTTCCTCTCTTTTTTCTCTCTCTTCCTCTCTTTACCTTTCTTTTCCTCTCTTCCTCTGTCTCTCTTCTTCTCTCTCTCCCTCTGTGTATGTCTCTCTGTCTCTTCTCCCTCCCTCTCCCTTTCTTCCTCTGTGTCTTTCTATCTCTCTCTCTACTTCTCTCTCCATCTCTCCTTCTGTGTCTGTCTCTCTCTCTGTGTCTCTTTCTCCCTCCCTCCCTCTTCCTCTCTGTCTCTCTCTCTTCTCTGTCTCTCTACTTCTCTCTCCCTCTCTCCCTCTGTGTGTGTCTCTCTGTATGTTTTCCTTCACTCTCTCCCTTTCTTCCTTTGTGTCTTTCTGTCTCTCTCACTCTCCTCTCTGTCTCTCTAATCTCTCTCTCTCCCTCGCTCTTCCTCTTCCACTCTTTTTTCTATCTCTTCTCTCTCCTTCCCTCTTTCACACACACTCTCTCTTCCTCTCTTCCACGTGCTATTATCTCTCTTCCTTTCTCCCACTCTTTTTCTCTCTCTCTTCTCTCTCTTCCTCTCTCTCTTTCCCTTCTCTCCCCCTTTTTCTCTTTTCTCTCTCTCCCTCTATCCCACCCCTCTCTCATTCTCTCTCCCTCTCTCTCTTCCTCCCTCTCTTTTTCTCTCTCCCTCCCTATCTCTTTCAATTTCTCTCTCTTCCTCCCTTTCTCTCTCTTTTCTTTTTCACTCAATTCCTCTCTCTCTTCCCCTCTCTTTTCTTTTTCTCTCTATTCCTCTATCTTCCCCCCTCTCTCACACACACCCTTTCTCCCTCTCTCTTTTCCTCTTTTTTCTCTCTCCCTCTTTCTCTTTCTCCCTCTATCTCTCTATTTCTCTCTCTTCCTTCCTCTCTTCCCCTCTTTTCTTTTTCTCTCTATTCCTCTCTTCCTCTCTTTTTTCTTCTCTCTTCCTCCCTCTCTTCCACTCTCTATATTTCTCTCTCACCCTTTCTTCCTCTCTTTTTTCTCTCCATCTCTCTCTTCCTCCCTCTCTTTCTCTCTCTCTCTTCTCCCCCCTCTCTCTATTCCTCTGTCTTTCCCTCTCTCTCCTCTCTCTGTCCTCCTTTTCTCTTCCCCTGTATCTCTTCCTCTCTTTTCCCCTCTCTCTTCTCTCTTCCTCTCTCTCACTTTCTCTCTCTCTTTTTTCTCTTCCTTTCTCTCCCCCTCTCTCCCTCTGTGTGTCTCTCTCTGTCTCTTCTCTCTCCCCCCCTTTCCCCCGTGTCTCTTTTTCTGTGTATGTCTCTCTCTCACTCTGCTCTCTGTCTCATCTGTCTCTCTACCCCTCTCTCCCTTTTTGACTACTTTTTCTCTCTCTCTTCTCTCTCTCCTTCCTTCCTTCACATACTCTCTCTTCCTCTCTCTCTCTTACACTCTCTCTATTTGTCTCTTCTTCTCTTTCCCCCCTCTCTTCCTTTCTCCCTCTCTTTTTCTCTCTCTCTTCTCTTCCTCACTTTTTTCTCTCTTCCTCTCTCCTCTTTCTTTTTCTCTCTCTCCCTGTCTCTTTCTATTTCTTTCTCTTCCTCCCTCTCTTCCTCTCTTTTTTTCTTTCACTCGATTACTTTCTCTTTTCTCTCTTCCCCATTTTCTCTCTCTTTTCTTCTCTTTTTTCTTTCTTCCCTTTCCTCTGTTCTTCTCTTTTTATCCCTCTCTTCTTCTTTCTCGCTTCCTCTATCTTTCCCTCTCTCTTCTTCTATTTTTGTCTCTCTTAATCTCTTTTTCTCTCTTTCCTTCTCTCTCTATATTCCATTCTATATTTTTCTCTCTTCCACTCTTGTCTTCTTCTCTCTTCCTCCTTCTCTCTCTCTCTTCCCCTCTCTTTCTCTCTCTCTTCTTCTTTCTTTTTCTCTCTTCCTCTCTTTCTTCCCCACTCTCTGTCTTTTTCTCTCTCTTTTCTCCCTCTCTCTTTCTCTAGCTTTCCCTCTCTCTTTTCTCTTTCCCTCTCCCTCCCTCTCTCTTCTTCTATTTATCTTCATTCCACTCTACATTTTTCTCTCTCTTCCATTCTCTCTTCCACGCTCTGTATTTCTCTCTCTTTCTTCCTCTTTATTTTTTCTATCCCTCTCTCTTCCTTACTCTTTCATCTCTCTCTCTTCCTGATTTCCTCTCTCTTCCTCTCTTTTTCCCTTTCTCTCCCCCACCCTCTCTGTGTCTTCCTCTATCTTTCCCTCTCTCTACTTCTCTTTTCCTCTCTCTTCCTCTTTTCCTCTCCCTCTCTCTTCTTCTCTCTCTCTTCCACTGTCTCTCTCTTCCTCCCTCTCTCTTCTACTCTCTATATTTCTCTCTTTCTTTTTCTCTTGCTCTCTCTTCCTCTCCCTTCCTCTTTTTCTCTCTTCCTCTTTATTTTTTCTATCCTGCTCTCTCTTCCTCTCTTTCTCTCATCTTGCTCTCTTCCTGTCTTTCTCTTTTTTCCCCTCTCTGTCTCTTCCTCTATCTTTCCCTCTCTCTCATCTTCTCCTTTTCTCTCTCTCTTCGTATCTTTTCCTTTCTCTCCTCTTCCTCTTTTTCCTTCTCCCTTCTTCTCTCTCCTCCACTCTATATTTTTCTCTTTCTTCCACTCTCTTACTTTTTTCCACTCTCTCTTTTCCTCCCTCTCTTCCACTCTCTTTATTTCTCTCTCCCTTTCTTCCTCTCTTTTTTTCTTCCCTCTCTCTTACCCCCTCTTCTTTATCTCTCTCCCTCCCCCCTCTCTCTATCCTCTCTGTCTCTGTCCTCTTTTTCTATTCCTCTGTATCTCTCTCTCTTTTCCCCTCTCTTCTTCTCTTTTCTCTCTCTCGCTCTCTTTTTCTCTCTTCCTTTCTCTATTCTTCTCTCCCTCTGTATCTGTCTCTTTCTTCTCCCTCTCTCCCTGCGTGTCTCTTTTTCTGTGTTTCTTTCTTTTTCACTCTCCTGTCACTCCAATCTGTCTCTCTACCCCTCCCTCCTTCTTCGACTACCCTTTTCTCTCTCTCCTTCCCTCCTTCACACACTCTTCCTCTCTCTCTCACACACTCTCTATAGTTCTCTCTTTCCTCTCTCCCTCTCTTTCTTTCTCCTTTACTTTCTCTCTCTCTCTCTTCCTCTCCCTCTTTTTCCCCCTCTTTCTCTTCCTTTCTCTTCCCCTCTATCATTCTCTCTCTTCCTCTCTATCTTTTTCTCTCTCTTCCTCTCTATCTCTTCCTTTCTTTCTCTCTCTCTTCCACTCTCCTTCTCAGTACTCTCTCTATTTTTCTCTTTCCCTCTCTTCCTCACTCTCTTCCCCTCCTCTCTTTTCCTCTCTCTATTCCACTGTTTTCTTGCTCTCCCACTCTCTCTATTTCTCTCTCTCTCTCTCTCTCCTCTCTCTTCTACTCTTTTCTCTCTCTTCTCTTTCTCTTTCTCTTCCACTTTCCCTCCTCCCTCTCTCTTCTTCTCTTCCTCTCTCTATTCTACTCTATTTTCTCTCTCCCACGCTCTATATTTCCCTTTCACTCTCTTTTCGTCTCTTTCGTTCTCTCCCTCTCTCTCTCTCTTCCTCCCTTTCTTTTTCTCTCTCCCTCGCTTCTTCTCCCACTCTCTCTCTTCCTCTTTTTCTTCCACTCTATTTTTTCTCTCTGTCTTCCACTTTCTCTCCCACTCTCTAAGTTTCTCTCTCTTTGCCTCTATTTTTCCCTTCTTTCTTCCATTCTCTCTCCCACTCCCTTTATTTCTCTCTTCCCCCTCTCTTCCTTTATTTCTTTTTCTCTCTCCCTCCCTCTCTCTTCCTCTCTTTTCTTTTTCTCTCTGTTGCTCTCTCTTCCCCCTTTCCTCCCTCTCTTCATTTTCTGTCTATTCCTCTCTCCCCCTTCTCTTCTTCTCTCTCCCTTTCTCCCTCCTTTTCTCCTCTATTTATTTTTCTCTCCCTCTCTCTTCCTCTATCCCTTCCTCTCTCTTCCCCTCTCTCTTTTCTTTTTTTCTCTTTTCCTTTCTTCCCCCTCTCTTTTTCTCTTCCCTCTGTCTTCCTTTCTCTCTTCCTCTACCTGTCCTCTCTCTCTTTTGTTTTTTTCTCTCTATTCCTCTTTTCTCTTTCCTTCTCTTTATCTCTCTTCCACTCTATATTTTTCTCTCTCTTTCCTTTTCTCTCTCTTCCTCTCTGTCTTCTTTTCTCTATTCCTCTCTCTTCCCCTCTCTTTCTGCCTCTCTCTTCTTCTCTTTTTCTCTCTCTAACATTTCCTCTCTCTTCCTAGCTTTCCCTCTCTCTCTTCCTTTTTCCCCTCTCTTCTTCTCTCTTTTTCTCCTTTTCTCTCTTCCACTATCTTTCCCTCTCTCTTCTTCTTCTCTTTCCCTCTCCCTCTCTCTTCTCTTTCTTTCTTCCATGCTATATTTTTCTCTCTTCCTCCCTCTCTTCTACTCTCTATATTTCCTCTTTCTCCCTCTTTATTTTTTCTCTCTCTCTTCCTATCTTTTTCTCTCTTCCTCTCTTTTCTCCCTCCCTCCTTCATCTGTGTCTTCCTCTATCTTTCCCTCTCTCTCTTCCAAGCTTTTCCTCTCACTCTCTTCCTCTCTTTCCCTCTCCTCTCTCTCTCCCAGTCTATATTTTTCTCTTCCACTCTTTCTTCTTCTCTTTTTTCTATCTCTTCCTCCCTCTCTCTTCTACTCTCTATATTTCTCTCTCCCTTTCTTCCTCTTTCTTTTTTCTCTCCCTGTCTCTCTTCCTCCCTCTCTTCTTTTTCTCTCTCCTCTCTCTCTTTCATCTCTCTATTCCTGTCTTCTCTCTCTCTCCTCCTTCCTCCCTCTCCCTTTGTCTTTCCCTCTCTTTCCTCTCTGTGTCTGTCCTCTTTTTCTCTTCCTCTGTATGTCTTCCTCTTTCCCCCCTCTCTTCCTCTCTCTTTTCTCTCTCTTTCTCTTTCTTTCTCTTCCTTTCTCTCTCCCTCTGAGTCTGTCTCTCTTCTCTCTTCTCCCTCCCACCCCTGCCCTCCCTCTGGGACTCTTCTCTCTCTTTCTCTCGCCTCTCTCTCTTTTTCTCTCTCTCCTTCCTTCCTTCATACACACTCTCTCTTCCTTTCTATATTCCTCTCTCCCTCTCTGTCTTCCTTTCTTTCTCTCTTCCTCACTTTTCTCTCTTCCTTTTTTTTCTCTCCCTCTCCCTCTCTTTTCTCTCTCCCTCCTTCTTTCTCTCTCTCCTCTTTCTATTTCTTTCTCTTCCTCTTTTTTCCACTTGATTCCTCTCTCTTCTCCTCTCTTTTCATTTTCTATTCCTCTCTCTCTTCTCTCTCACTCTTCTATTTTTCCCCTCTTCTTCTTCTCTTTTTCTCTCTCTCCTTATCTTTCTCTCTTCACTCTATATTTTTCTCTCCCTCTTCCACTCTGTCTTCTGCTCCTTTTCCCTCTCTTTTCCCCTCTTTTTTCTTCTCTATTCTTCTTTCTTCCCCTCTCTGTCTTCTCTCTTCTCTCTCTCTCTCCCCCACTCTATATTTTTCTCTTTTCCACTCTATATTTTTCTCTCTTCCATTCTCTCTTCTTCTCTTTTTTTCTCTCTTCCTCCCTCTCTCTTCCTTTCTTCCTCTTTCTTTTTTCTCTCCCTGTCTCTTCCTCTCTCTTCTTTTTCTCTTTCCTCTTTCTTTCTTTCTCTCCCTGTCTCTCTTACTCCCTCTCTTCTTTTTCTCTTTCCTCTTTCTTTCTTTCTCTCCCTGTCTCTCTTCCTCCCTCTCTTCTTTTTCTCTTTCCTCTCTCTCTTTCTTCCTCTCTCTTCCTATCTTTTCTCTCTCTTTTTCATCTCTTTCCGTCTTTTCTCTCTCTTTCATTTCTCTCTTCCTTTCTTCTGTATGTCTCTCTTGTCTCTCTCTCTTTCATCTCTCTCTTCCTGTCTTCTCTCTCTCTCTCGTCCTCTGTCTTTCCCTCTCTCTCCTCTCTGTCTCTGTCCTCTTTTTCTCTTCCTCTGTATGTCTTCTTCTTTTTTCCCTTCTCTTCATTTCTCTTTTCTCTCTCTTCCTCTCTCTCTGTTTCTCTTCCTTTCTCTATCCCTTTCTCCCTGTGTCTGTCCCTCTATCTATCTCTTCTCCCTCCCTCTCCCTCTTTTCTCTCTCTTCCTCTCTCTCTCTTCCTCTCCCTCTCTTTGTTTCTCTTCCTTTCTCTATCTCTTTCTCCCTGTGTCTGTCCCTCTCTCTCTTCTCCCTCCCTCTCCCTCTTTTCTCTTTCTCTCCCCTCTCTCCTCTCTGTCTTTCTCAACTGTCTCTCTACCCCTCTCTCCCTTCTTCTCTCTCTCCTTTCTTCACACACACACACACACACACACACACACACACACACACACACACACACACACTCTTCCTCTCTATATTTCTCTCTCTTTCTCCTTCTCTTTTCCTCTCTCTCTTCCCCTCTCTCTCTTCCTCACTTTTTCTCTCTTCCTCTCCCTCTTTCTCTCTCTCCCTCCCCTCTCTCTTGCTCTGTCTCTCTCTCCTCTCTCTTTCTATTTCTTCCTTTTTTTCTTTTTCACTTGATTCCTCTCTCTTCCCCTCTCTCTTCTCTTTTTCTATTCCTCTCTCTTCTTCCCCCTCTCTCTTCCTCTCTCTCTTCTTCTCTCTATATTTTACTCTCCCTCTTCCACTCTGTCTTCCTCTTTGTCCCTCTCTCTTCCCCTCTCTTTTCTTCTCTATTCCTCTGTCTTCTTCTCTCTCTTTTTCCCTCTCTCTCTTCCTCCCTTTCCCTCTCTTCTTCTCTTTCTTTCTTCCACTCTATATTTTCCCCTCTCTTCCATTCTCTCTTCCTCCCTCTCTCTTTCACTCTCTAATTTCTTTCTTTCCCTTTTTCTTCCTCTTTATTTTCTATCCCTCTCTCTCCTTTCTCTTTCATCTATCTCTTCCTGTCTTCCTCTCTCATTCCCTCTCGCTTGCTCTCTCTTCCTCTGTCTTTCCTTCTCTCTCCTCTCTGTCTCTGTCTTCTTTTTCTCTTCCTCTCTTTTCTCCTCGATCTTCCTCTCTCTTTTATCTCTCTTCTCTTTGTTTCTCTTCCTTTCTCTCTCCCTCTGTGTCTCTATGTCTCTTCTCCCTCCCTCCCCCCTCTCTTTCTGTCTATTTTTCTGTGTGTCCATCTCTCACTCTCCTGTCTCTCTACCCCTCTCTCCCTCTTTGACTATCTTTTCTTCTCTCTTTTTCTCCCTTCTTCTTCTCTCTCTCCTTCCTTCCTTCACATATACTCTCTCTTCCTCTCTTACACTCTCTCTCTTCCTCTCTCTCTTTCTTCCTCTTTTCTCTCTCTCTTCCCCCCTCTCCCTCCCTCTCTCCTCTTTTTCTCTTCCTCTGTATCTCTTCTTCTATTTTCCCCTCTCTCTTCCTCTCTTGCTTTTCTCTTTGTCTCTCTTCCTTTTTCTATCCCTCTCTCCATCTGTGTCTCTCTCTCTGTCTTTCCCCCCTCCCTCCCTGCTCTCCCTCTGTGTCTCTTTTTCTGTGTGTATCTCTCTCTCTCTCTCTCACTCTCCTCTCTATCTCTCTCCTGTCTCTGTACCCCTCTCTCCTACTTTGACTATCTTTTTTTCTCTCTCTTCCTTTTTCCCTCTCTCTTCTTCTCTCTCTCTCCTTCCCTCCTTCACACTCTTCCTTTCTCTCTTACACTTCCTAAATTTCTCTCTTCCTCTCTCTTTTTTCTCTCTTCCTCCCTCTCTTCCACTCTCTATATTTCTCTCCCTTTCTTCCTCTCTTTCTTTTTTCTCTCCCTCTCTTCTTTTTCTCTCTCCCTCTCTCTTTCTTCCTCTTTATTTTTCTATCCCTCTCTCTTCCTTTCTTTCATCTCTCTTCCTGTCTTCCTCTTCCTCTCTTTTTCCCCCTCTCTGTCTCCCCCCTCTGTCTCTTCCTCTGTCTTTCCCTCTCTCTCTTCTTTTCTTTTTCTCTCCTTTCTAGCTTTTCCACTCTCTCTTCCTCCCTCTCTCTTCCACTCTCTATATTTCTCTCTTTTTTCTCTCCCTCTCTATTCTTCCCTCTCCCTTTCCTTCTCCCTCTCTCTCTCTGTTCCTTCCTCTTTCTTTCCCTCTCTCTCCTGTCTCTGTCCTCTTTTTCTATTCTTCTGTATCTCTTCTCTTTTCCCTTCTCTCTTCCTCTCTTTTTGTCTCTCTTCCTTTTTTTATTCCTCACTCACTCTGTGTCTGTCTCACTCTGTGTCTGTCTCTCTCTCTGTCTCTTCCCCCTCCCTCCCTGCTATACCTCTGGGTCTTGTTTTCTGTGTGTGTTTCTCTCTCACTCTCCTCTCTGTCTCTCTCATATCTCTCTCCCCCTCTCTCCTTCTTTGACTATCTTTTCCCCCCTCTCTTCCTTTTTTTCCTCTCTTCTCTCTCTCCTTGCCTCCTTCACACACACTCTCTCTTCCTTTCTCTTACACTTTCTATATTTTTCCCTTCCTCTCTGTCTCCTTCTCCTTCTCTTTTTCTCTCTTCCTCTCCCTCATTTTTCTCTCTTCTATTCTTTTTCTCTCTCTTCCTTTCTTCCTCTTCATTTCTTTCTCTCTCTCTTCCACTCTCTTTCCTACTCTCTATATTTCTCTTTTCCTCTCTCTTCCTCTTTTTCTCTCTATCCCTCTTTTCCTTTCTCCCTCTCTTCCTCTGTCTCTCCCATTCTCTCTTCTCTCTTCCTCTTCTCTCTCTTCCAGTCTATTTTTCCTCTGTCTTCTACTCTCTCTCACTCCCTATATTTCTTTCTCTTTCCTCCTCTCCCTCTCTTTTCCTCTATTTCTTTTTCTCTCTCCCTTCTCTTCCTCTATCTTTCCCTCTCTCTTCTGTTCTTTTTCTCTCTCTCCTCTTTTTCTCTCTCTATTCCTCTCTTTTCTCTCTCTCCTTCTTTTTCTCTCTTCCATTCTATATTTTTCTCTCTTCCTCTGTCCTATTTTCTCTCTCTCTTCCTGTCTTCTTTTCTTTTTCTCTCTATTCCCCTCTCTTTTACTTTATCTTTCTGTCTTTCTTCTTTTCTCTCTCTAGCTTTCCTCTCTTCCTAGCTCTCCCTCTCTCCCTTCTTCTTATCTCTCTCTTCCACTCTATATTTTTCTCTCTTTTCCACTCTCTCTCTCTTCCTCTCTATTTTCCTCTCTCCTTCTCTCTCTCTTCCCTCATCTCTCTTCTCCTTTCTCTTCCTTTTTTCTCTCTTCCTTTCTCTCTTGTCTTTTTTCTATTCCTCCCTTTCTTCCCCTCTCTCTGTCTTCTCTCTCTTTCTCCCTCTCTCTCTCATCTTCTATCTTTTCCTCTCTCTCTTCCTTTCTCTCTTCCCCCCTCTCTCTTCTTCTCTCTCTTCCTCTATTTTCATTTTTTCTATTCCTCTCTTTCTTCCCCTCTCTGTCTTCTTCTCTTTCTCCCTCCCTCTCTTCTTCTTTTTCCCTCTTTCTTCCCCTTTCCCTCTGCCTCTCTCTCCCTTTATCTTTCTTTCTTCCACTCTACATTTTTCTCTCTCTTCCTCTCTATTTTCCTCTCTTCCCCCATCTCTCTTCTCTCTCTTCCTTTTTCTCTCTTCCTATCTCTCTTGTTTTTTTCTGTTCCTCTTTCTTCCTCTCTCTCTGTCTTCTCTCTTTTTCTCCCTCTCTCTCATCCTCGATCTTTTCCTCTCTCTCTCTTCCCCTCTCTCTCTTCTTCTATCTCTTCCTCTCTCTTGTCATTTTTTCATTCCTCTCTTTCTTCCCCTCTCTCTGTCTTCTCTTTTTCTCCCTCTCTCTCTTCCTCTCTCTTTTCTTCTCTCTCTTCTTTTCTTTTTCCCTCTCTTCCCCTCTTTCCTTCTCCCCCTCTCTCTCCTTCTCTTTCTCTTTCTTCCACTCTACATTTTTCTCTCTTCCATTCTCTCTTCTTCCCTCTCTCTTCCACACTCTGTATTACTCTCTCCCTCTTTCTTCCTCTTTATTTTTTCTATCCCTCTCTCTTCCTCTTTCATCTCTCTTCCTGATTTCCTCTCTTCCTCTATTTTTCTTCCTTTCTTTTTTCTCTCCCTCTCTTCCTTCCTCTCTTTTTTCTCCCTTCCTCTCTTTTTTCCTCTTTATTTTTCTATCCCACCCTCTCTTCCTCCCTCTCTTACTTTCTCTCATCTCGTTCTCTTCCTGTCTCTTTTTTCCACTCTCTGTCTCTTCCTCTGATCTTTCCCTCTCTCTCATCTTCTCTTTTTCTCTGTCTCTTCCTAGCTTTTTCTCTCTCTCTTCTTCCTCTTTTCCCCCTCTCCCTTCTCTCTCTCTTCCACTTTTTCACTCTCTCTTCCTCTTTTTCCTCTCTTTTCCTCCCCCTCTCTTCTACTCTCTGTATCTCTCTCCCTTTCTTCCTCTTTCTTTTTTCTTTCCCTCTCTCTTCCTCCGTCTCTTCTTTTTCTCTATTCCTCTTTCTTCCTTTTTCTTTTTTTCTCTCCCTTTCTCTCTCTCCCTCCCTTTCTCTCCCTCCTCTCTGTCTCTGTCCTCTTTTTCTCTTCCTCTGTATCTCCTCCTCTATTTTCCCTCTCTCTTCCTCTCTTGCTCTTTTTCTTTCTCTTTGTCTCTCTTCTTTTTTTATCCCTCTCTCCCTCTGTGTCTCTCTCTCTCTCTGTCTCTTCCCCCTCCCTCCCTGCTCTCCCTCTGTGTCTCTTTTTCTGCGTGTGTCTCTTTTTTCTGTGTATCTCTCTCTCACTCTCCTTTCTGTGTCTCTCATGTCTCTGTACCCCTCTCTCCTACGTCGACTATCTTTTTTCCTCTCTTCTTTTCTCTCTTCTTCTATCTCTCTCCTTCCCCCCTTCAGAAACACTCTTCCTCTCTCTTTTACACTTTCTATGTTTCTCTCTTCCTCTCTTTCTTCTCTCCCTTTCTCCCTCTCTTTTTTCTCTCTTCTTCCCTCTCTCTTCCACTCTCTATATTTCTCTCCCTTTCTTCCTCTCTTTCTTTTTTCTCTCCCTCTTCCTCTTTATTTTTTCTATCCCTCTCTCTTCCTTTATCTCACCTGTCTTCCTATCTTCCTCTTCCTCTCTTTTTTCTCTCTGTCTCCCCTACTCTGTCTCTCTCTTTCCCTCTTTCTCTTCTTCTCTTTTTTCTGTCTCTTTCTAGCTTTTCCACTCTCTCTCTCTTCCTCCCTCTCTCTATATTTCTGTCTTTCTTTTTTCTCTCTCTCTTCTCTTCCCTCTCCCTCTCCTTCTCCCTGTGTCTTTCTCTCTCTGTTCCTCCTTTCTTTCCCTCTCTCTCCTCTCTGTCCTCTTTTTCTATTCTGTATATCTTCTCTTTTCCTTTTTCTTCCTCTCTTTTTCTCTCTTCCTCCCTCTCTCTTCCACTCTCTATATTTCTCTCTTTCTTTTTTCTCTCCCTCTCTTCTCTTCCCTCTCCCTCTCCTTCTCCCTCTCTCTGTTCTTTCTTCTCTTTCCCTCTCTCTAATCTCTGTCTCTGTCCTCTTTTTCTCTTCTTCTGTATCTCTTCTCTTTTCCCTTCTCTCTTCCTCTCTTTTCTCTTTCTATTTGTCTCTCTTCCTTTTTTATCCCTCTCTCCCTCTGTGTCTCTCTGTGTCTCTTCCCCTCCCTCCCTGCTCTTCCTCTGTGTCTCTTTTTCTGTGTGTATCTCTCTCTTATTTTCCTCTGTCTCTCTCATGTCTCTCTACCCCTCTCTCCTACTTTGACTATCTTTTTTCTCTCTCTTCCTTTTTTTCTCTCTTTTTCTCTCTCCTTCCCTCCTTTATACACACTCTCTTCCTCTCTCTTACACTTTCTATATTTCTTTCTTCCTCTCTCTTTCTCCTTCTCTTTTTCTCTCTCTTCCTCTCCCTCTTTTTTCTCTCTCTTCCTCTCTTCATTCCTTTCTCTCTTCCACTCTCTCTCCTACTGTCTATATTTCTCTTTCCCTTTTTCTCTCTATTCCTCTTTTCCTTTCTTCCTCTCTCTCTCTAGCCTTCTTTTCCTTTCTTCCTCTTTCTCTCTAGCCTTCTTTTCCTTTCTCCCTCTCTTCCTCTCTCTCTAGCCTTCTTTTCCTTTCTCCCTCTCTTCCTCTCTCTCTAGCCTTCTTTTCCTTTCTCCCTCTCTTCCTCTCTCTCTAGCCTTCTTTTCCTTTCTCCCTCTCTTCCTCTCTCTCTAGCCTTCTTTTCCTTTCTCCCTCTCTTCCTCTCTCTCTAGCCTTCTTTTCCTTTCTCCCTCTCTTCCTCTCTCTCTCTCTAGCCTTCTTTTCCTTTCTCCCTCTCTTCCTCTCTCTCTCTCTAGCCTTCTTTTCCTTTCTCCCTCTCTTCCTCTCTCTCTCTCTAGCCTTCTTTTCCTTTCTCCCTCTCTTCCTCTCTCTCTCTCTAGCCTTCTTTTCCTTTCTCCCTCTCTTCCTCTCTCTCTCTAGCCTTCTTTTCCTTTCTCCCTCTCTTCCTCTCTCTCTCTAGCCTTCTTTTCCTTTCTCCCTCTCTTCCTCTCTCTCTCTAGCCTTCTTTTCCTTTCTCCCTCTCTTCCTCTCTCTCTCTAGCCTTCTTTTCCTTTCTCCCTCTCTTCCTCTCTCTCTCTAGCCTTCTTTTCCTTTCTCCCTCTCTTCCTCTCTCTCTCTAGCCTTCTTTTCCTTTCTCCCTCTCTTCCTCTCTCTCTCTAGCCTTCTTTTCCTTTCTCCCTCTCTTCCTCTCTCTCTCTAGCCTTCTTTTCCTTTCTCCCTCTCTTCCTCTCTCTCTCTAGCCTTCTTTTCCTTTCTCCCTCTCTTCCTCTCTCTCTCTCTAGCCTTCTTTTCCTTTCTCCCTCTCTTCCTCTCTCTCTCTAGCCTTCTTTTCCTTTCTCCCTCTCTTCCTCTCTCTCTCTAGCCTTCTTTTCCTTTCTCCCTCTCTTCCTCTCTCTCTCTAGCCTTCTTTTCCTTTCTCCCTCTCTTCCTCTCTCTCTCTAGCCTTCTTTTCCTTTCTCCCTCTCTTCCTCTCTCTCTCTCTCTAGCCTTCTTTTCCTTTCTCCCTCTCTTCCTCTCTCTCTCTCTCTAGCCTTCTTTTCCTTTCTCCCTCTCTTCCTCTCTCTCTCTCTCTAGCCTTCTTTTCCTTTCTCCCTCTCTTCCTCTCTCTCTCTAGCCTTCTTTTCCTTTCTCCCTCTCTTCCTCTCTCTCTCTAGCCTTCTTTTCCTTTCTCCCTCTCTTCCTCTCTCTCTCTAGCCTTCTTTTCCTTTCTCCCTCTCTTCCTCTCTCTCTCTAGCCTTCTTTTCCTTTCTCCCTCTCTTCCTCTCTCTCTCTAGCCTTCTTTTCCTTTCTCCCTCTCTTCCTCTCTCTCTCTAGCCTTCTTTTCCTTTCTCCCTCTCTTCCTCTCTCTCTCTAGCCTTCTTTTCCTTTCTCCCTCTCTTCCTCTCTCTCTCTAGCCTTCTTTTCCTTTCTCCCTCTCTTCCTCTCTCTCTCTAGCCTTCTTTTCCTTTCTCCCTCTCTTCCTCTCTCTCTCTCTCTAGCCTTCTTTTCCTTTCTCCCTCTCTTCCTCTCTCTCTCTCTCTAGCCTTCTTTTCCTTTCTCCCTCTCTTCCTCTCTCTCTCTAGCCTTCTTTTCCTTTCTCCCTCTCTTCCTCTCTCTCTCTAGCCTTCTTTTCCTTTCTCCCTCTCTTCCTCTCTCTCTCTAGCCTTCTTTTCCTTTCTCCCTCTCTTCCTCTCTCTCTCTCTAGCCTTCTTTTCCTTTCTCCCTCTCTTCCTCTCTCTCTCTAGCCTTCTTTTCCTTTCTCCCTCTCTTCCTCTCTCTCTCTAGCCTTCTTTTCCTTTCTCCCTCTCTTCCTCTCTCTCTCTAGCCTTCTTTTCCTTTCTCCCTCTCTTCCTCTCTCTCTCTAGCCTTCTTTTCCTTTCTCCCTCTCTTCCTCTCTCTCTCTAGCCTTCTTTTCCTTTCTCCCTCTCTTCCTCTCTCTCTCTAGCCTTCTTTTCCTTTCTCCCTCTCTTCCTCTCTCTCTCTAGCCTTCTTTTCCTTTCTCCCTCTCTTCCTCTCTCTCTCTAGCCTTCTTTTCCTTTCTCCCTCTCTTCCTCTCTCTCTCTAGCCTTCTTTTCCTTTCTCCCTCTCTTCCTCTCTCTCTCTAGCCTTCTTTTCCTTTCTCCCTCTCTTCCTCTCTCTCTCTAGCCTTCTTTTCCTTTCTCCCTCTCTTCCTCTCTCTCTCTAGCCTTCTTTTCCTTTCTCCCTCTCTTTCTCTTTCTTTCTAGCCTTCCTTTCTCCCTCTCTTCCTCTCTAGCCTTCTTTTCCTTTCTCCCTCTCTTCCTCTCTAGCCTTCTTTTCCTTTCTCCCTCTCTTCCTCTCTAGCCTTCTTTTCCTTTCTCCCTCTCTTCCTCTCTAGCCTTCTTTTCCTTTCTCCCTCTCTTCCTCTCTCTCTCCCACTCTCTCTTCTCTCTTCTGTCTCTCTTCCACTCCATTTTTCCTCTGTCTTCCACTCTCTCTCTCTCTCTTCCACTGCATTTTTTCTTTCTTCCACTCTCTCTCCCACGCCCTATATTTCTTTCTCTTTCCTCCTCTCCCTCTCTCTTCCTCTATTTCTTTTTCTCTCTCCCCTCTCTTCCTTTCTCTTTCTCTTCCTCTATCTTTCCCTCTCCTGTTATTTTTTCTCTCTCTTCCTCTCTTCTCTCTTTCCTTCTTTCTCTCTTTTCCATTATCTTTCTTCCTCTCTCTTCCCCTATCTCTCTTCTTTCTCTTCCTTTTTCTCTCTTCCTTTGTCTCGTCTTTTTTTTTCTATTCCTCTCTTTCTTCCCCTCCCTCTGTCTTCTCTCTCTTTTCTCCCCCTCTCTCACATCCTCTAACTTTTCCTCTCTCTCTTTCTCCCCTCTCTCTTTTCTCTCTCTCTCTCGTCATTTTTCTATTCCTCTTTCTTCCCCTGTCTTCTTCTCTCTCTTTTTCTCCATCTCTTTCTTCTATCTTTTCTTCTCTCTTCTTCTCTTTTTCCCTCTCCCTCCCCTTCTCTTTCTTCCACTCTACATTTTTCTCTCTCTTCCATTCTCTCTCTTCCTCCCTCTCTTCCACACCCTGTATTTCTCTCTCCCTCTTTCTTCCTCTTTATTTTTTCTATCCCTCTCTTCCTTTCTCTTTCATCTTTCTTCCTGATTTCCTCTCTCCTCTATTTTTCTTCCTTTCTTTTTTCTCTCCCTCTGTTTTTCTCTCTTCCTCTCTTTCTTCCTCTTTATTTTTTCTATCCTGCCCTCTCTTCCTCCCTCTCTCTCACTTTCTCTCATCTTGCTCTCTTCCTGTCTTCCTCTTCCTCTCTTTTTTCCCCTCTGTCTCTTCCTCTATCTTTCCCTCTCTCTCATCTTCTCTTTTTCTGTCTCTTCCTAGCTTTTCCTCTCTCTCCTCTTCCTCTTTTTTCCCTCTCCCTTCTCTCTTTCTTCTACTCTCTTTCACTCTCTCTTCCTCTTTTTTCCTCTCCTTTCCTCCTTCTTTTACTCTCTATATTTCTCTCTCCCTTTCTTCCTCTTTCTTTTTTTCTCCCTCTCCTTCTCTCTCTTTTTCTCTATTCCTTTCTTCCTTTTTCTCCCCCTCCCTCTCCCTCTCTCCCTCCATCCCTCCTTCTCCCTCCCTCCTCTCTGTCTCTTCCTCTGTATCTCTTCCTCTATTTTCCCCCTCTCTCTTCCTCTCTTTATCTTTTTCTTTCTCTGTCTCTCTTCCTTTTTTATCCCTCTCTCCCTCTGTCTCTCTCTCTCTCTCTCTGTCTCTTCCCCCTCCCTCCCTGCTCTCCCCTCTGTGTCTCTTTTTCTGCGTGTGTCTCTTTTTTCTGTGTATCTCTCACTCTCCTTTCTGTGTCTCTCATGTCTCTGTACCCCTCTCTCCTACATCGACTATCTTTTTCCTCTCTTCCTTTTTTTCTCTCTTCTTCTATCTCTCTCCTTCCCCCCTTCAGAAACACTCTTCCTCTCTCTCTTACACTTTCTATGTTTCTCTCTTCCTCTCTTTCTTGTCTCTCCCTTTCTCCCTCTCTTTTTTCTCTCTTTCTCCCTCTCTCTTCCACTCTCTGTATTTCTCTCCCTTTCTTCCTCACTTTCTTTTTTCTCTCCCTCTTTCTTCCTCTTTATTTTTTCTATCCCTCTCTTTTCCTCTCATCTGTCTTTCTATCTTCCTCTTCCCCTCTTTTTTCTTCTATCTCCCCCACTCTGTCTCTTTCTCTATCTTTCCCTCTTTCTCTTCTTCTCTTTTTTCTCTTTTTCTAGCTTTTCCACTCTCTCTCTTCCTCCATCTCTCTATATTTCTGTCTTTCTTTTTTCTCTCTCTCTTCTCTTCCCTCTCCCTCTCCTTCTCCCTGTGTCTCTCTCTCTCTGTTCCTCCTTTCTTTCCCTCTCTCCTCTGTCTCTGTCCTCTTTTTCTATTCTTCTGTATCTCTTCTCTTTTCATTTTTCTTCCTCTCTTTTTCTCTCTCTTTCTGTTTCTCTCTTCCTTTTTCTATCCCTCTCTCACTCTCCATCTGTCTCTCTCTCTCTCTCTTCCCCCTCCCTCCCTGCTCTACCTCTCTCTTTTTTCTGTGTCTCTTTTTGTGTGTGTGTGTGTGTGTGTCCCTCTCACTCTGCTCTCTGTCTCTCATGTCTCTCTACCCCTCTCTCCTTCTTCAATTATCTTTTTTCCCCTCTCTCTTCCTTTTTTTCCTCTCTTCTTCTCTCTCTCCTTCCTTCCTTCCTTCACATACACTCTCTCTTCCTCTCACACTTTCTAGATTTCTCTTTTCCTCTCTTCCTCTCCCTCTTTTTTCTCCCTCTCTTCTATTCTTTTTCTCTCTCTTCCTCTCTCTTCATTTATTTCTCTCTCTCTTCTACTCTCTCTCCTACTCTCTAATATTTCTCTTTCCCTCTCTCTCTTCCGCTTTTTCTCTCTATCCCTCTTTTCCTTTCTCCCTCTCTTCTTCTCCCTCTTCCTCTCTCTTCTCTCTCTCTTCCAGTCTATTTTTCCTCTGTCTTCCACTCTCTCTCCTACTCTCTCTCTCTCTCTCTTCCACTCCACTTTTTTCTTTCTTCCATTCTCTCTCCCACTCCCTATATTTCTTTCTCTTTCCTCCTCTCCCTTTCTCTTCCTCTATTTCTTTTTCTCTCTCCCCTCTCTTCCTTTTTCTCTCTCTTCCTCTATCTTTCCCTTTCTCTTCTGTTCTTTTTCTTTCTCTATTTCTCTCTTTTCTCTCTCTCCTTTCTCTCTCTTCCACTCTTTTTTCTCTCTTCCTCTGTCCTATTTTCTCTCTCTCTATTCCTCTCTTTCTTCCTGTCTTCTTTTCTTTTTCTCTCTATTCTTCTCTCTTTTCCTTTATCTTTCTCTCTCTCTCTCTCTCTCTCTCTCTCTCTCTCTCTCTCTCTCTCTCTCTAGCTTTTCCTCTCTCTTCCTAGCACTCCCTCTCTCCCTTCTTCTTATCTCTCTTTTCCACTCTATATTTTTCTCTCTCTACCACTCTCTCTTCCTATTTTTCTCTCTCTCTTTCTTCCTCCATCTTTCTTCTTCTCTTACTTTTTCTCTTCCTTTCTCTCGTCTTTTTTATTCCTCTTTCTTCCCCTCTCTCTGTCTTCTCTCTCTTTTTCTCCCTCTCTCTCCTCCTCTATCTTTTCCTCTCTCTCTTCTCTTTTCCCCTCTCTTTTCCCTCTCTCTCCCCTTCACTTTCTCTTTCTTCCACTCTACATTTTTCTCTCTCTTCCATTCTCTACCTCCCTCTCTCTTCCACACTCTGTATTTCTCTCTCCCTCTTTCTTCCTCTTTATTTTTTCTATCCCTCTCTCTTCCTTTCTCTTTCATCTCTCTTCCTGATTTCCTCTATCTTCCTCTATCTTTCTTCCTTTCTTTTTTTCTCTCCCTCTCTTCCTTCCTCTCTTTTTCTCTCTTCCTCTCTTTCTTCCTCTTTATTTTTTCTATCCCACCCTCTCTTCCTCCCTCTCTTACTTTCTCTCATCTCGCTCTCTTCCTGTCTTCCTCTTCCTCTCTTTTTTCCCTCTCTGTCTCTTCCTCTATCTTTCCCTCTCTCTTATCTTCTGTTTTTCTGTCTCTTCCTAGCTTTTCCTCTCTCCTCTTCCTCTTTTTCCCCTCTCCCTTCTCTCTCTTCCACTCTCTTTCATTCTCTCTTCCTCTTTTTTCCTTCCTTTTCCTCCCTCTCTCTTTTACTCTCTATATTTCTCTCTTTCTTCCTTTGTTTTTTCTCTTCCTCTCCCTCCCTCTCTTCTTTTTCTCTATTCCTCTTTCTTCCTTTTTCTCCCTCTCCCTCTCTCTCTCTCCCTCCATCCCTCCTTCCTCTCTATCTCTTCCTCTATTCTCCCATCTCTCTCCCTCTCTTGCTTTTTCTCTTTGTCTCGCTTCTTTCTTTTATCCCTCTCTCCCTCTGTGTCCCTCTGTCTCTTCCCCCTCCCTCCCTGCTCTCCCTCTGTGTCTCTTTTTCTGTGTTTATCTCTCTCACTCTCCTTTCTGTCTCTGTCTCTCTACCCCTCTCTCCTACTTCGACTATCTTTTTTCTCTCTTCCTTTTTTTCTCTCTTCTTCTCTCTCTCTCCTTCCTCCTTCACATTCTTCCTCTCTCTCTTATACTTTCTATATTTCTCTCTTCCTCTCTTTCTTGTCTCTCCCTTTCTCCCTCTTTTTTCTCTCTTCTTCCCTCTCTCTTCCACTCTCTCTCCCTTTCTTCTTCTCTTTCTTTTTTCTCCCTCTCTCTCTCCCTCTTTCTTCCTCTTTATTTTTTCTATCCCTCTTTCTTCCTTTCTTTCATCTGTCTTCCTGTCTTCCTCTTCCTCTTTTTTCCCCTCTCTCTGTCTCCCCCGTCTCTTTCTCTATCTTTCACTCTCTCTTCTTCTCTTTTTCTCTCTCTTTCTAGCTTTTCCACTCTCTTCCTCCCTCTCTCTTCCACTCTCTATATTTCTCTCTTTTTTCTCTCCCTCTCTTCTCTTACTTCTTCTCTCTCCCCCCCCCCCCGTTTCCCTATCTTGTCTCTGTACTTTTTCTCTTCTTCTGTCTCTCTTTCTCTTCCTCTCTTCTCTCTCTCGCTTTTTATCTCTCTCTCTGTCTCTTCCTGTCTTTCCCTCTCTCTCCTCTCCATGTCCTCTCTCTTCCTCACTCTCTTACTGTCTTTTTTCTTCTCTTCTTCTCTTTTCTCTCTCGCTCGCTCTCTCTCTCGCTCGCTCTTTTTCTCTCTCCCGCTCTTTTTCTCTCTCCTTCTGTGTCTGTTTCTCTCTCTGTCTCTTCTCCTTCTCTCCCTTTCTCCCTCTGTGTCTCTTTTTTTCCAGTCTCTCTCTCTCTCTCTCACTCTCCTGTCTCTCCCATCTCTCTGTTTCTCTACCCCTCTCTCCCTCTTCAATATCATTTTTCCTTTCTCTTCTTCTCTCTTTCTCCTTCCCTCCTTCACATACACACTCTCTTCCACTCTCTATATTTCTCTCTTCTTCTCTTTCCCTCTCTCTTTCTCCCTCTCTTTTTCTCCTTCCCTCCTTCACATACACACTCTCTTCCACTCTCTATATTTCTCTCCTTCTCTTTCCCTCTCTTTCTCCCTCTCTTTTTCTTTCTCTCTTCTCTCTCTTCATTACTTTTTATCTCTTCTCTTTTTTTCTCTCTCCCCTTCTCACTCTTTTCTCTCTCTCCCTCTCTCTAGTTTTCTCTCTCTCCCTCCTCCTCTCTCTGTAGTTTTCTCTCTCCCTCCCTCCCTCTCTCTCATTTCTTTTTCTATCTCTTCCTGTCTCTCTCCCTCTGTCCTTCTCCCTCCATTTCTCTCTTTTCCTCTCACTCTTTTTTCTGTCTTCCTCTCCCTCTCTCTCTTCCACTTTATTTTTCTCTGTCTTCTATTTTCTCTCCCACTCTCTATATTTCTCTCTCTTTCCCTCTCTTCCTCTATTTCTTTTTCTCTCTCTCCCTCTTTTTCTCTCTGCCTCCCTCTCCTTTTATTTTTCTCTCTCTTCCTTTCTCTTCCCCTTTATCTGTCTCTTCTTCTCTCTCTCCCTCCCCTCCTCTCTTGTTCCTCTCTTCTACTCTATATTTCTCTCTTCCTTTTTCTTTTTCTGTCTCTTCCTCTCTCTCCTCTCTCTGCCCTCTTTTTCTCTTCCCCCCTCTCCCTCCCTTATTCTCTCTTCATCTCCCTCTTTCCCTCTCTGTCTCTTCTCCCTCCCTCCCTCCTCTCTCCCCCTCTCCTTCTGTGTCTCTCTTTCATCCCCCCCTTCTCTCGTCTGTCTACCTCTCTGTCCTTCTTCTATCTTTTTTCTCTCTTCCTCTCTCTTCTTCTTCTCCTCTCTCTCCTTCCCTCCTTCACACACACACTCTCTCTTCCACTCTCTCTATTCCTCTCCTCTTCTCTCTCTTCCTTTCTTTCCCTCTCTCTTCCTTTCTTCCTCTTTTTCTCTCCTCCCTCCCCTTTTTCTCTCTCTTTCCCTCTCTCGTTTTCTCTCTCTTCCTCTCCCTCATTTTCTCTCTTTCCCTCCCCTCCCCCTTTCTCTCTTCCTCGCTCCCTCCCAGTCTTTTTTCTGTCTCTTCCTCTTTTTTCCTCTCTCTCTTCCTCCCTCTCTTTTTCTGTCTCTTCCTCTTTTTTCTTTCCCTCTCTCTTTTCTCCCCTTCTTTCCCACTCTTTTTGCTCTCTTCCTTTCTTTTTCTCTCTCTTTTATACTCTCCCTCCCACTCTCTATATTTCTCTTTCCCTTTCTCTCCCTCTCTCTCTTCCTCCCTCTCTCTCTTCTTTTTCTCTCTATTCTTCTCTACCTTCTTCCCTCTCTCTACTTTTTTCTCCCTCTATCTTCCTTTTTTCTTTTTCACTCTATTCTCTCACTCTCTTCCCATCTCTTCTTTTTCTCTCTATTCTTCTCTCTTTCCCTCTTTTTTCTCTCTCTCCCTCTCCCTCTTTTTCTCTTTCCCTTCCTCCCCCTTTCTCCCCTCCCTCTCTCCCTGTCTTTTGTCTGTCTCTCTTCCTCTTTTTCTCTCCCTCTCTTCCTCACTCCCTCTCTCTCTCTTCCACTCTATAGTTCTCTCTCTTCCACTATCTCTCTTCCTCTCTCTTTTTCTCTCTTCCTTTCTTTCTCTCTCTCTTCTACTCTCCTTCCTACTCTCTTTATTTCTTTCCCCTCTTTCTTTTTCTCTCTCTCTCCCTCTTTCTTCCTCCCTATCTCTTTAGTCCTCTCACTCTCTCACTTCCACTCTCTCTTCCTCTTTCTCTTTTCTTCTCTTCCACTCTATTTTTTCTCTGTCTTCCACTCTCGCACTCTATTTCTCTTTCCCTCTCTCTCCCTCTCTGTCTTCATCTCTTTTTCTTTTTCTCTCTCTCCCTGTCTTTTTCTCTCTCTTTCTCCCTTTTTCTCTCTCTCTCTTCTTTTCCTCTTCAGTCCCTCTCTTTTCCTCCCTCTCTCTTTTTCTTTTTCTCCCTGCCTCTCTCCCCCCCTCTCTTGTCTCTTTTTCTGTCTCTTTGTCTTTTTCTCTCTCTCTTCTCCTCCATGTCTCTCTCCCCCTCCCTCCCTTTTTTCTGTCTCTCTTCCTCTCTTTTTTCTTTCCCTCTCTCTTCCTCTCTTTTTCCCCCCCCTCTCTCTCTCCCTCTCTTCCACTCTATAGTTTTCTCTCTCTTCCTTTCTCTCTCTCTTGCACTCTCCCTCCCATTCTCAATATTTCTCTTTCCCTCTCTTTTACTCCCTCTTTCTTCTTCTCTCTCTTTCCTTTTTCTCTCCATTCCCTACCCTCTCTCTGTCTCTCTCTCTCCCTTTCCCTCCTTCCCTGCCTTTTTCTGTCTTCCCCCTCTCTTTTTTTCTCTTCTTCACTCTGTCTTTTTTCTGTCTCTCTTCCTCTTTCTTCTCTCTCTCCCTCTCTCTTCCTCCATCTATCTTCCCTCTTCTCTTTTCTTTTTTTCTCTATTTCTCTCTTCCCCTTTCTCTCTCTTCCCTCTCATTTTCTCCTCTCTCTTCCTGTCTTCTTTTTCTCCTTTCTTTCTCTTCTTTTCTTTTTCTTTCTATTCCTCTCTCTTCCCCCTCTCGTCTTCTCTCTCTCTCTTCCTCTATCTTTCCCTTTCTTCCTAGTTTTCCTTTCTCTCTTCCTCTCTTTTTATCTCTCTTCCTTTATCTCCTCCCTCTCTTTCTTCTCTTTCTCTCCCACTCTATATTTCTCTCTCTCTTCCTCTTTCTTTTTCTGTCTCTTCTTCTGTCTTTCCCTTTCTCCTCTCTCTCTGTCCTCTTTTTGTCTTCCTCTTTTTCCCTCTCTCTTTTTCTCTCTTCTCTCTTTTCCACTCTATAGTTTTCTCTCTCTCTTCTACTCTTTTTTTCTCTCTCTTTTCCATTCTCTCTCTCTTCCACTCTCCCTCCCACTCTCTATATTTCTTTCCCCCCTCTCTTCCTTCTTTTTCTCTCTCTTCCTCCCTCTCTCTCTCTTCTTTTTGTCTCTATTCCCCTCTCCCTCTCTCTTCCTTTCTCCCTTTCTTCCTCTCACTCTCTCTCTTCCAGTCTCTCTCTCTCTCTCTTCCACTCTATTTTTCTCTTTCTTCCACTCTCTCCCCCTCTCCCTCTTTTTTCCCTCTCTCCCTCTCTCTCTTCCCCCTCTCTCCTTCTTTCTTTCTTTTTCTCTCTTCCTTCCTCTATCTTCCTCTCTTTTCTTTTTCACTCTCTTTTGCTCTTTTCCCGCTCTCTCTTCCCCTCTATCTCTCCCTCTCTTCTTTTCTGTTTCTTTCTCTTCCTCTCTCTTCCTCCTCTCTCCTTCTTTCTCTCTTCCTCCCTCTATCTTCATCTCTCTTTTCTTTTTTACTCTATTCCTCTCTCCTTTTCTTTTTCTCTCTATTCCTCTCCTTCTCCTTCTCTCTCCCTCTTTCTCCCTCTTTTTTCCTCTCTTCTCTTTTTTCCTCTCTCTCTCTCTCCCTCTTTTCTTCCCCCTCTCTCTTTTTCTCTCTCTCTCCCTGCTTCTCTCCCTCCCTCTCTCTTCCCTCGTCTCTTTCTCTCTCTCTTCTTCTCTTTGCCTCTCTCTTCCTCTGTCTCTCTCCCTCTCTCCTCCTTCCTTCCCCCTCTCCCCCTCCCTTTCTGTCTTTTTTCTGTCTCTCTTCCTCTCTTTTTCTCTCTTTCCTACTCTCTTCCACTTTCTCTCTTCCTCTCTCTCTATTTCTTTCCTTCTTTGTTCCTTTTCCCCCTCTTTTCTTTTTCTCTCTTTCTTCTTCTCTCTTCCTCTCTCTTTTTCTCTCTCCCTTCATTGCTCTCTCTCTCTTCTTCCCTCTCTTGTTTTCTCTCCCCCCCATGCTCCCTCCCTCTCTCCCTGTCTTTTTTCTGTCTCTCTTCCTCTTTTTTCTCTCTTCCTCCCTCTCTTTTTTGTGTCTCTTCCTCTCTTCTTTTTTCTCTCTCTCCCTCCCTCCTTCTCCCTCTGTCTTCCACTCTCTCTCTTACATTATTTTCTCTCTCTTCATCTCTCTCTCTCCCTCTCTTCCACTCTATAGTTGTCTCTCTCTCTTCCACTCTTTTTCTCTCTTCATCTTTTTCTCTCTTCCTCTTTTTCTCTCTTCTTCTCTCCCTCCCTCCTTCTCTCTTCCTCTCTATTTTTCTCTCTCTCTCTTCCACTCGCTCTTCCTCCCTCTCTTCTACTATTTCTCTCTCTTTCTTTCTCTCTCCCTTCCACTCTCTGTTTTTCTCTTTCTTCCACTTTCTATTTTCCTCTTTTTCTTCTCTTCCTCCCTCCCTCTCTCTTTTTTCTCTCTTCCTCCCTCCCTCTCTCTCTTTCTTCCACTATTTCTCTCTCTCTCTCTCTTTTCAACTCTCTCTCCTTTCCACTCTCACTCCCTTCCATTATCACTCCCTTCCCCTGTCTCTCTCCCATTCTCTATTTTCTCTCTCTCTCCCTGTCTCTCTTTTTCTCTCTCCCACTCTCTCTCTCTTCCCTTCCTTCCCTCTTTTCTCAATCCATCGCTTTTTCTCTCTCTTCTCCTCCCTACCTCCCTCTCTCTCCCCCACCTCTCTCTCTCTGTTTCTCTCCTCTTCCACACTCTATTCTTCTCTCTCTCTTGCACTGTCTATTTTTTGTCTCTTCCACTCTCTATTTTTCTCTCCAGCTTCCTCTTTTTCTCTCTTTTCTGCTTTCTCTTTCCCTTTCTCTCTCTCCCCATCTTTTTCTCTCCCTCTCCCTGTCTCTCTCTCTCTTCCCCTCTCTATTTTCCTCCCTCGTCCACTCTCTACTTCTCTCTCTCTTCCACTCTCTATTTTCTCTCTCTCCTCCACTCTATTTTCCCCCTCACTTCCACTCTATTTTTCTCTCTCTCCCTCTCTTTTTCTCTCTTTCCTTCTCTCTCTCCCCCTCTTTTTCTTTCCCTCTCCCCCCCTCTCTCTTATCCTATTTTTTCTTTCTTCCCCTCTTTTTTCCCCTCTCTCTTACACTCGTACTTTTCTCTCTCTCTTCTACTCTCTATTTTTCTCTCTCTCTTCCACTATTTTCCCCCTCTCTATTTTTCTCTCTTCCCCCCCCCCACCCCCCCTCTCTCTCTTCCCCTATTTTTCCCTCTCCACCTCTCTTCCTTTCTCTCTTCTTCTCTTTCTTCCACTTTCTATTATTCTCTCTCTTCCACTCTCTCTCCATCTCTCTCTTCCTCTCCCTTTGTGTCTCTCTCTTCTCCCTCCCTCTCTCTCCCCCCTCTCCCTTTGTGTCTCTCTCTTTGCCTCCCTCACTCTCTCTCCCTCTTCCTTTCTCTCCTCTCTCTCTCTTCCATTATCTTTTTCCGTCTCTTCTCCTCTCTCTTTCCTACTCTCCTTCCCTCCTTCACAACACTCTGTTCAAACTATAACTATCTAGGTTTTTCCATCGGTCTCTTCCATGTCTTTTTCACTCTCTTCACCTATTTTCCCTAATAACCTCTCCACAGCCATTCTTCTCTACTTTTCTAAGTCTCTAAGTCTTCCTCTTAATTTTACCTCATATCCATCTCTCACTGTCTGGCTTTCTCCAACCATTGCTCTCTCCATGTCTTAATCTTTCCATTCATACATTTCTGCCTTCTGAGTCTGCTCAACCATCCAATCCTTGCTAAGTTTCTTCAATTGTTCATATCTTCCTATGTCTCTTCAACTATCCATATGTCTCATTGAGGTCTCTTTAAACCATTTCTCACCATTTATCTATTGTTCTCAGTCTAGGAACCTTCAATCATCTATTTCTCACCATCTCCAATTCACTTCTCTCTCCTTGTATTTGTGTTTCTTAAGCCATTTTCCTTGATAAGATCTTTTATCTAGATCCCTCCATTCATCTTTCTGTTATCTTTTTCAATCACAAATCACTCATTTATGTGTGCAAACCTTCCATTTTCTATAGACTAACTTTTACCAATTATGGTCTGTTTCTGCACTTAGCAATTTCTTCCTTTCTAAATCTCTTCATTATTCTGCCTGTGAGCATCTAGGTCCCGCCATACATCAATATCATATATGAATAATGGATTCTCCATTCATACATTTCTCCATATGTATCTTATCTATCTCACTTTCATTAGGTCTCTTTTACTGCCTTTAGCTTCCTCTAATTATTTGTAATTATCTCTTTTAACCTAGATGGTTCTCTGAAACCATCCATCTTGTCTTGACTAGATCTCTGCTATATTTCTCACCATCTAAGTCTCTCCAACCATCAATCTCTCTAGTTCTCTTCATCTTCATTGTCTAAGTCTCTTTATTCACCTATTTCTACTTATCTGATCTCTTCAAAAATATCTTCCTTTGTCTATGTTTCTCTTTCTTTTCTAAATGACATTTCCCAAATAACAAGTAGTTTTAATTAAATTATTATTTCTACATTGTACAAATTTAAAATTAAAAACAAAAGTCAAATTCCTCAGCACATACCTACACGATTTGGCAAAATAAATTCACATTTTTATATAACCATGTATAAAAATGTATGTCTCTTTCTGTACTTTAAGCTCATGACCCCTCTCTTTGGAGGTGGATGGCAATTGTGTCTTAATTCTTTTGGACTGATAGGTTATTATATCAACAAGAATCCAACAGCCTTTTAAAATCATTTTTGTTTAAAAAGTTATCACTGTATACATTATTCTGCTGGTTCTCTCTTACTTCACTCTGTATCAGTTCACAAAGGTCTCTTTAGTTTCTTCTGAAGTTGTCCCTTTCATCATGTCTTACTTAGGTCACAATAATATTCTATTATATTAAAATATCACAATTTATTTAGTCATTCCCCAAACAGGAAGATTTTCCCTCTTTGTTACCAATATCTGACTATCCCAAAAATACTAGTATAAATGTTTTGCACATATAGATACCTGTTGACATTTTTTGATGTTGTGGAACCTACTAATGGTATAGCCATAACTTTTTAAGCTTCCTTAGTTGCAAATTGCTTTTCAGAATGGTTGGACTAATTCACAGCTCCTCAACTATACACTAGTGCATCTATTTTTTCTATATTCCCTCCAACATTTGTCTTTTAAAAATCATTTTTGTCAGTCTGATAGATGTAAAGCAGTAACTCAAAGTTGCTTTAATTTGTGTTTCTCTAATTAATAGGGATTTAGAACATTTTTTTCATACTAATGGTAATAGTTTGGTTATCTTCTTTGAAAACATCATGTTCATATCCTTTATCTATTGAGGAATGACTCAGTCACATAAATTTGAGTCCATTCCTTTTATAGCTTAGAATCAGAAAAGGTTGTTGCAACTGTTCTTTCCAGTTACCTTTTCCTTTATAACTTTAACTACATTAGATTTCTGTGTGCAAACCCATTTTAATTTAATATATTCACAAATGTCCATTTTATCTTGTGTGATCCCATTACTTGAAGTTTCATCATAAGCGTGTACTCTATCTAGAAATCAGAAAGGTAATTTCTTCCTTGCTGCTCTAATTGTTTTTGGTGTCTTTTTATATCTAAATCATGTATCCATTTGGAGCTTATCTTGGCATATACTGTGAGGTGGTGGTCTATACCTAATTTCTACCAGATTGCTGTCCAGTTTTCCCAGCATACTCTGTCAAATAGCGAGTCCTCCCCTCCAGCAAGTGGGATCTCTTTGGGTTTATCAAACACTGTTTTTTGGCTTCTCTAATACTATGATCCTAATCTGTTTCTCTGATCAATCTCAAACTCTCCCAAATAGTTTAAATAATTGCTAATTTGTGGTGCAGTGATATGTCCAAGCACCATCTCTTATTTTCTAATTCTCTTCAATCATGCTCCTCTGTTGATTCAACAATCAAATATCTGTACTCTCATCACCTCCACAGAACATTCAACTTTCACTTTTTAGATTTATCCATCAATCCATCTCTTAGATTCTGGGACTAACCATCCAATTTTTCCTGTACAAGCTTCTCCATTTCTGCTTATCTGGGTCTTTTCAACCATCAACTTACACTGTCTAGGTTTCTTCTTTGATGCATCTTTTGGGGTCTAAATCACTGCAATCCTCTAAGGTATCACCTCATACCTCTGAGACTGGCTAAGATGACAGGAAAAGATAATAATAAATGTTGGAGAGGATGTGGGAAAACTGGGACAATGATACATTGATGGTGGAGTTGTGAACAGATCCAACCATTCTGAAGAGCAGTTTGGAACTACGCCCAAAGGGCAAACTGTGCTCACCCTTTGACCCAACAATGCCTTTACTGGGTCTGTATCCCAAGGAAATCATAAAGGAGGAAAAAGGACCCACATTGTGAAAATGTGTGTAGCAGCTCCTTTTGTGGTAACAAAGAATTGGAAAATAATTAGATGCTCATCAATTGAGGAATGGCTGAACAAGCTGAGGTATATAAAGGTAATGGAATATTATTGTTCTATAAAAAATGAACAAACTGACTAGAAAGGCCTGGAAAATCCAGAAAAAGAACTAAGGAGACTGAATGTAAACCAACATATGCTATAATCACTTCTTTTGGTTTTTTTCGTTTTTTTGTTTTTTTAAAATCTTACCCATGTCTTTTGCTCTGATTTTTCCATAAAGCAATGTGTGCTAACTCTATTTCTCCACATCTCCTTGTCTTTCCAACTCTCTGTCTCTTTTGAGCTGTCTCTGACCACCCATTTTCACTCTAATCATTATTTCCGTTAATTTATTCCTGCCTATCTCTTCAACTATCCATCTCTCACTGTCTTGGATTCCACATCTGTCTCTACATTCATCCATCTTCATCTCTCTCTCCAACCAGACATCTCACTCTTTACATTTTTCCAACCATACATCTCTAATTCTTTTAGTCTCCCTCCACATCCAACTCTCACTTTGTGGGTTTCTCTATTTCTACCATTTCTATTTGTCTCAGTCCCTTTACCTATGTCCCCTTTTCTAGCTTTCTACATTTATATATTTTTCACTCTTTAGGTCTCCCTGTTGATATACTTCTTACCATGTACCTCTTTCTTTCAATCTTTCCATCCAAAAGACTAACTCTATTGCTCTCTCCACTATTTAATTTTTTCTTTACTTTTCGACAGAACTCACTTGTGTATCTGATCCTGGAGTTTTCTCTGGGAATCCACTTATGGCTTATTCAGTGTGTTTTTGTGATACATATCAGATTATTTCAAGGATCTATTTCTTTTTTTAAAAGACATTTTGATGGCTATAATTGCTGTTTTAATTTTTGATATAAAAATTTTATTTTTCTCACTTTAAGTCATGGTAACTATCTGGATTTAATTAAAAAAATAAAGCTTCTAGTTTTATCAATAGACTTTTTGCTTTCAATTTTAATTAGCCTCTGATTTTCATAATTTCTACTTAGGGATTTTGAATTTCTTATTCAAATTTTAAAATGTTTCCATGTGCAATTTGATGTCTTTTTTGTTACTAAAAGCAGGAATAAAATTTGACCCTCAGAACTGATTTAACTGCATCTCATAAGTTTTGGTATGATGTCCTCATTGCCATTGTCCCTATTGAAATTTTTTATTATTTTTATAACTCAGAGACCTCAGATTTGATCCTTAGAATTATCTTGGTCTCCAATCATTTTTTAATTCTTTATTGGTCCCTTATTGAATATAGTTTTAATTGCCTTATGATTAGCAAATGTGTTGTATTTCTATTTTTCTGGTGAGGTCTTTATGCCTTTATATGTGATATTTGTAAAGGCCCCCTGTTGCATTGAGAAGAATATACTCTTTTCTGTTCCTGTTGTCTAATCTCCTGAGATCTAGCATCTATAAATTTTTAAAGGTTTATTAAGTCTTAATTTTTCTAGTTCTGAAAGGGATACATGAATTCCCTACTATAGTTTTACTATCTATTTCTCTGTACAATTCAATCATCTTTTCCTTTAAGTATATAGATGCAATGTTATTAGGGGTGGATGTGTGTGTAGAATTTATCCACATTGTCTTTGACATAATATAATTTCTCAGCTCATTTCTTTATTATACCTGTTTACTGTAATCTTATCTGAAATCATAATCACTATCTTTGTTTTTAATTCAGTTGAAGCAAAATAGATCTTGCTCAAGCCTTTCATTTCAACTATCTGTGAATCTTAGTGTTTCAGGTTTTTTTATTTTTTTATTTTAAACATTGTTGGGTATTTTATTTTCTAATTTATTCTCTTCTTCATTTTATAGAAGGAGTTCATCTCACTCACATTCATGGTTATAAATGTTATACATTTCTTTTCTTCCTCCCCTCTTGTACCTTTTTCTCTCCTTATTTCCATTTCCCTCTTCACATGTAAGAAGTGAGAGAAGAGTGGGAAATTGCCTGACACTAAGTGATGTATCCCTCATATTTTGTGTCCTCTATATATTTTCCTTTGGCTGCATGTTCACCTCTTGGTGATTCATGGGGTCCTTAGGTTTTCCACAGGTAGCCACAACTATGTACCTGCCCCTCATGTGTATTTTCCCATATCCATGTGCTTCCCCTAACTATAATTACTCCCTATATTATTCTGTGTCCATATCTGTCTTTTTTGCCATTGTGTCCTCATATGTCTTTTGACTGTCTGATTTATGTATTCCCATATACATATTTGGTATCTCCCCATATATTGCCTGTCTTGTCCTCTAACTATCCACGGGGCTCTGAAGCTACCTACAAGTAGTACCTCCAGCTGTGTAACTTTCTCCTTCATGCTTTCCTAAGTGTAGATCTTCAATTTCTATATATTCCTCAGTCTATATGGGTTCCCCCCCAAGTGTCTTTCCACCTACCTATGCTGTTGGTTTTGCTTTTTGTTTAAATCTTCCCAGCTGGTTGTTCCTCATTTATCAATGTCCCTATATGCTCATCCTTCCTGTCCTAGTATCTCCATCCATGTACTCCTATTTCTCTAAGTTTCTCTTTCCTATTCTTCCCCCCCCCCCTTTTTAGCTCCAATCCTTATTCTCCAGATTTTCCCCATCATGCGCCAGGGGCCTTTTTACCCTCAAAAATGCTTCTACTCTTGCTGCCTTCTCATCTCTACTTTGCTCCAATTAATGAGCTCCTTCTAGAACCTCCATTTTAAGGAAGTGCCAAGGCTAGTCATATTTACTCTTCTCACACTCCTCCCAGTCTTATTCTGGAGTCTCCATACTGTTCTCTCATTCTCCTAAACAGATACCTTCTCATTTTTCTTTTTACCTATATTTGCATTGCCTACTGTCTTTGTCCTATGTCTCCATGTCCTGTATGTATAAATTGACAAAATTACCTGTTCTCTTTTCCAACTGATCAGCTCTTGTTTCCCTGGCACCTAGCAGAATTTGTCATACAGAATGAATTGAACAAAAGCTTATTGGTTAACTGATGGACAAAGACTTAAAGTTCAAGAGATTTCAAGACATAGAAGCTCATGATGGAGATTTACACTTGGATACCTGGGAAACCTGAAGGCCTACAAGACTAGCACCCTTGAGACCTATATGGGAAAGCCTAAAACACTAGAAACATAGAAACATCGAATCTAAGAATTCTAGAGGATTAAAAACTTCAAGACTTAGGCCTAGAGTCTTGAAGTCTTCTGAAATCCCAAAATTTATAGAAGCCTCATGACATTTAGACATGAGGCTCTGGAGACCTAGAGGCCAAAATGGATAGTCTACCTCAGATCTGTGGGGAAGGAAGGAATTTATGACCAAAAAAGAACTAGGAGAATATTATGAAATGTAAAATGGATCATTTTGATTCTATGAAATTTTTTAAATTTTGTACAGATAAAACCAATTCAGCCAAGATTAGAAGGGAAGTGAGGCTTCAACTCAGAGTCTTAGAGTTCAAGAATACATAAGCCCCAAGCTTCACTTTGGAGGCTTGAAAGTCTAGAATTCTTAGACATTTTCTCCACACTTCAGGACTATCTTTGAGAATTGGGGTAATTTTTCTGAATACCATCAACCTCTCAGAATTTTCATGACATTGTTCACTCCTGGTTCTCTTCCCATCTATCGGAAAGGTTCCTTCTCCATTTCCTTTGCTGCATTTTCAAAAACGTCATACCACTAACTTAGTATCCCCCAAGCATCTCTTGTGGGTTCTTGTCTCTTTACCATCTATACTACTCACTTTTTGATTCCAGTTTCCAGTGGTTCAACTATTTTCACTATACAGATGATTCTCAGGTTTATTTAGCTGGCTATAATTTCCTTCTGGAACTCCAGTTTTCTTTGTCCTGTAAAGCATCTCAGACTCCACATGCTCAAAACAGACCTCATTCTTTTTCCCCTAAAAATCATCTCTTCTTGCCAACTTTCCGATCACCATTTATGGTACTAACACCCTCTTGGTAATCCAGCCCCCTGACATCATTATCTTTCTTGGCTTTGTACTTGAACAGTGTTTTTTCTAAGTCTTGTCCTATCTACTTTCCACAAAATCTAATTAATAATCTCTTCCTCACCAACTCAGCCATCATCTTTGTAAAGGCCCCAAAACCTTTTGACTAAATTATTGTAACAGCTTTCTAATTTATCTCCCTGTCTCAAATGGTCCACTCACAGTTGCCAAAATGATTGCTATTCTCTCCTACCTCTCCCATCTTGATCCCTCGATAGACCAGTTTAAGTCTACACTGTCCTCTTCTCTCTAGTCCCTTGTGCCCTTCATTCTATTGCTGAATTTGCCCTGTCACCCTTGGATCACTCCCACAATCCACTGTCTTTAGTCCTATTCATAAGCTTCTCAAAGACACTGGAGAAAATCATGAAACTACTCTGATTTGTGCACTAAAAATTGTTACATAATCTCAACCAGGCCCTCACTGTTGTAAAGCAATCCTTTTACACAATCTTAATGGATTTACTATCCCGTTCATCACGGTGACTTTTCCAAACCTCAAGATCCTTTGCCCCTACCTCTTTGAAAAGATCAAAGCCATTCACATTCTCTTCTTTCCCGTATTGTCTCATTGGGTGATCACAGCAAGTTCTATGTATTCAATTATCTCTATGCAAATTATCCTCTGATCTATTTTCCAATCCTAACTTCTCCCCTGACCTCCAATCTTGCATCATCAAATGCCTATTGAACATTTCAAATGGGGTTATCAAACAGATATATTCAAAACTCAAGTCATCTTGTTGCTCCCCCTTTCCCAAGATCCCCTTTATTGTCACAGACATCACTATCCTCCCAATACCTCAAGCTCACAACTTTGGTGTTACCCACAAGCCCCTGCCACCCCCATAGCCAATCTGTTGCCAGCCCTATCTTTTCTACCTCCAAAATATCTTTCAGATATGTCCCCTTCTCTCTGCCCAAACAGATGTTGCCCTGATGCAGCTCCTAACCACCTCACAACTTGGATTGTAGCTAGCCTTTCTCGATCACTCCCTGGTTTCAAGTCTTTTCCCACTCTTACATCCTCTATTCAGCTTCCAAAGTGATCTTCTTAAAGTGCATGTCTGACCAGGTCACACATCCAGGGATGACTTTACCTATAAGTACAATGGGATCATAGAAAGCACTTCTATCGTGCTTTTAAGGCCTGCAAAGGACATTACAAACATTTTCTCCTTTTATCCTTATAGTAACCCTGGGAGATAACTGCTGCTGCTATTACCTGAATTTTATAAATGACAAAACTGAGACAAAGCTGAAGTGATTTACTCAGGGGCTAACACAGCTAAATAACTGTCAGACATTGGGTTTTGAACTGAGGTCTTCTTGACTCTAGGTCCCACATTTTATCCACTGTGCCATCTAAATGCATTAAGATTTACACAGCCTAAGTCTTTCTGACCTTTTCAGTCTTCTGTTATTGTACTGTCCCTTCTCCAATCCAGTGCTCTTGTTGCTGCCCCACACCCAGGGTGCTCCATTTCCTAACTGTAGCCACTTTTTTTTTTATAAGATTCAAAAAATCTTGCAGAACATGTTTATTGGCCTCAACATATTTTTACATTTTTCCTGTTACTTTCTTTGAATAACAGCCTTTTATTTTCAAAACACATGCAAAGATAGCTTGCAAAACCTTGTATTCCCAATTTTTTCCCTCTCTTCTCCCCATTCTTCTCCCTTACAGTGATCACTTTCACTGAAGGACCCAAGCACTTGGGATGTTCTTCCTCCTTACTTTTACTTCCTGGATGCCCTGGCTTCCTTCAAGATACAGATCACAATGGATGCCCATCAGTTGGGAAATGGCTGAATAAGTTATGGTATAGGAGTGTTATGGAATATTATTGTTCTGTAAGAAATGACCAGCAGGATGATTTCAGAGAGGCCTGGAGGGACTGATAGGAACTGATGCTGAGTGAAATGAACAGAACCAGGAGCTCTTTGTACACGGCAACAATAAGATAATGTAGTGATTAGCTGTGATGGACTTGGCTCTTCTCAACAATGGGGTGATTCAGGCCAATTTTAATAGACTTGTGATGGACAGAGTCATCTGCACTCAGAGAGAGTGCTGTTGGGACTGAGTGTGAATCAAAGCATAGTATTTTCATCTTTTTTGTTGTTGTTTTTTTGCTTATTTTCCCCCCTCATTTTTCTCTTGTTGATCTAATTTTTCCTGTGCAGTATGATAGATGTGGAAATATGTATAAAAGGATTGTACATGTTTAGCCTATATTGAACTATTTGCTGTCTAGGGGACAGGGAGGGAGGGAAGGAGAAAAATTTGGAACACAAGGTTTTGCAAGGGTGAATGTTGAAAACTATCTTTGCATGTATTAGAAAAATAAAAGGCTATTTTAAAAAATTCAGATCATACCCCACCTCCTATGAGCGGCCTTTTTAAGTATCCCTCCTCTCCCCTCAAACCTCTCTGGCTGCTTTCTCACTGGCTGCTTTCTCACTGGGAACATCTCCAATTGACACATTGTACATAATTGCTAGGTTCTCTCTCCCATAAGAATGTGAGCTTCTTGAAGTCAAGTCAGTGTTTTCTGCCTTTGTATCCTCAAAGATTAATCCAATACCTGATACACAGCAGTAGGTGCTCAATGGTTTTTTTCTCTTGTAGTTCCTTCCACCACTTCAGTATTAGAGTTTTTATCATTAGTCTCCAGTTAGGAAAATTCCTAACAATCAGGCAGAAGTTGGTCTCCCTATCTAAATTTATATTTCTAGGTACCTCCAATTAAAATTCAGCCTCTTTGTGTTTGAAACAAAATTTAAGTTACTGGAAATATCTGGTTAACAAAACAATATGTTACATGATAGTCTGTGGATTGTGTACTGGGAAGAGAAAGTTAAAAGAACAGACCTTTTCTTGGGGAGTCAGAGTGAGGTGGTTAAGCTGGTGGTGTCGGTCCTGTTCCTCTGATCCCGGATACCTGTGAATAAATAGCCATCATCACTATCACCACCTTCACCAAAGCTTACACTTCCCTTCGCTTTGTCTTTTCCTAGCTCAGCTCCAGTTCCCACTCCCTCTTCTCCACCCATTTGCTTTGGAGGCAGCATCTTTCTTTTATATAAATTCCTCTGCAGTTGAGTACTGAATACTCAATTCAATACTTGAGTATTGAATACTCAGTTAATAGTTAATAATAACTAAGTTAATAGTTAATAATAACTAAGCACTCAACTGCTTTGATTGATTCCAGATGACATTCAGGACCACCAGTTCACACTTCTGAGTGACTGATTCAATTAAGAATGTTTTTCTTACCCAACAAAGATGGGTGATTTTAAGTTTATCAGCAGAGCCCCAACTTAAAAGAAGGAAATCTTGAAAATCAGAAGAGAAAGAGGTAAGTTTAAAAAAACCTAACAAAATTGATAAACATTCATCTCCAAAAACGGACCAGAAAATCAAATCAACAAAATAAAAAATGAACAAGATGAAATCACAACAAAACCAGAAGAAACAAAAGGAATCTGAAGAATGAAGTTAAGAGCCAACAAAACTGAGAATATAAAAGCATAAGAAATAGGAAACACCTATATGATATACAGATACAAATATTGCCTCTCTACCTACCTGAAAATCCAGTGTTGCAGTCCTTCATCCAGAATGCTCCATATCTTCCAACTGTGGCCATTTTCACTGGTGTTCCCAGGTGGCTGGAATGTTCATCCTCCTTACTTCCACCTCCTGGATGTCCTGACTTCCTACAAGATTCAGATCCATCCCACCTTTTATATATAGACAGAAATATCTAGATGATGATCTATATATGTGTATATACAATTATAATATATAGTCAAATAATAAACATATATATACACAATGCATGCATACACAATTTTTTATTATAAAATACAAACTAACAGAACACTAAATATAGAGCATAAATGACTCAATCATAGGAAATGAAATAGAACCAGCTGTAGAGAAAAAAAACAAATATAAAAACTTTTGATGGACTTGCAAGGACAATTTTATATATGTATAGAAGAACAATTAGTGCCAATACTCCGCAAATTACTTTCAAAAATGAAATGTACACAACCAAGCTCTACTAAAGCAAAAACAAAAATTCACAGTATAGAGATAAATTTTTTACCTGATGATGGTAGGAATCAACAACAAACCAATATCAGTATTAAACTTCTATGCTCGAAATACAGTATCTAAATTCAAAAAGGAAAAATTAACTGAATGTCAAGGAGATATAAATAGCAGCACAATAACAGCAAGATACTTTACTGTGCCCCTCTTGGATTTGGACATGGAATTGAACAAACTGCTATTGAAATTGTAAATTTGAAATTGAAAAAACTAAGCCCATCTTCTAAAGGAAACTCAAAGTGTATACACAGTCTCAGCATGTGGAACTTTACAAAATTTGACCAGTATGATTAAAGCACAGAGATATTGAAAATAAATATTAAAAGGCAGAAGTAGCAAATATAGTCTTTACAGACAACAACACAATAAAAATGTCAGCAGTTAAAGGTAATATAAACAAAAGACACAGACCCAATATTGCAATCCAAAATAACAAGTGGATAAAGAACAAATCATAGAGACGATAATTTTCTGGAAGACAATAATAATGATGAAGCAACATACCGAAATTTCTGGGATGTAACTAAAGCAGTACTCAAAGGAAAATCATATCCCTGAAAATAGAAAAAGATCAGATCAATAAACTTGATATGCCTTTAAAAAATTAGAAACTTGACCAAAACCAAGCTCAGAACAAATTTTTTGAAGGTAATATTAAAACTATAGGAGAAATAAATTGGAAACCAAAACAGCTACAGAAATGAGAAGACTACAAGTTAATTCTTTGAAAATGTTAACAAATTGATATACCTTTAGCCAATCTCATTAAAAAGCGGTCATAAAATAAAAATAACAAATGAACCAGGCAAAATCCCAACAAAATCAGAAGAAATTAAATGAATTCTCAGAAAGTATTATTCACAGTTATGTGCTAATAAAGTAAGAACACAAAAGAAATAGAGAACTAATAGAAAATCTAACAGATATTAAATAATTCAATCTCAGAAGAGGAAATTACACTATTCCAAAATAACTATTAAAGAAAAAAATGGGGCTTAATGAATTCACAGGGGAATTCTATGATGCTTTTAACAGAGTGGATAAGTACTAGCCAGGCCTGAAGTCAAGAAAACTCATGTTCCTAAGTTCAAATCTGGCTTCAGACACTAAGTACGTGTGTGACCTTGGGCAATCACTTCACCCTGTTTGCCTCAGTTTCCTCATTTGTAAAAGTGAGCTGGAGAAGGAAATGGCAAAGTACTTCAGTATCTCTGCCAAGAAAACCCCGAATGGGTCACAGAGTAGGACTTGACTGAAAATGTCTAAAATAACAAGGAATGAAAGAGAAATTGTACTTTGAGAGTATAAAGTACAAGACAATAATCATCAAAACCATTTACTATTTGTTAAAGTGTAGAAGCAAAGATCAATGGAATGGACTAGACAGTCCAATTCATGGGCAAGAAGGCTTTCTGGAGGCTCTGTAAAGCAAGTGCCTTCCCTTTAAATTTATCTCTTTACCTGTCTTTTACAACTTCCAACTATTTCCTATTTATCATGTGTATATCTTGCTTGCTTGTGTGTGTGTGTGTGTATGTATGTATGTATATATATATATAATGTATAATATATATATATATACACACACATATATGTTTACATGTTGTCTCCTCCATTAGATTGTAAACCTCTTGAGACCAGGGACCATCTTTTTATTGCTTTATTTTTTCTGGTTATACATGTATATTAACTTTTTAAACACATTTTTCTTTATGAATCATGTTGGGAGAGAAAAATCAGGACAAAAAAGAAAAACCACGAGAGAGGAAAAAAACAGAAAAAAGAAAAGAACGTAACATGTGTTGATTTACATTCAATCTCTGTAGTTCTTTCTGGATGCAGATGGTATTTTCTATGCGAAGTTTACTGGGATTCCCTTGGATCACTGAACTGTTTTCATTGTTGATCATCACACAATCTCACTGTAACTGTGTACAATGTATTCCCGGTTCTGCTTGTTTTGCTCAGAAATCAGATGAGGGCTACAGGAAAGAGAAATAGTATTCATTCTGTCAATCAATACTTATTAAATTATCTATCAGGCACTGGGCTATACTGAGGATACAAAAGGAGGCAAAGGACAAAATTAAGAGAGAAAGAAAAAAAATCATTAGAAACCTGCATTTAAGCAGAACAAATTTCCTCATTGGTCATTTTTTTTAAGTATATATAAATACTATATATACAGGTACACAAACACACATTCTACACTCTGAGTCCTTTATCTCTGAGGAGTGGGGAACATATTTCATCATTAATGCTTTGGAATTGTGGTTGATCATTACTCTGATCAGAGTTTTTCAAAGTTATTTGTTTTTATAATCTTGTTGTCATTGTGTAAATTGTTCTCCTGATTCTTCTCATTTTACTTTGCATTAGTTTATACAAGTTCATCTACGTCTTCCCCATGGCTCTCTGAAATTATCCTCTTTATAATTTCTTAAGGCACAATTCCAGCATATTTGTATACCATAACTTGTTCATCTATTCCCTGATTTAGGGGAACCCCATCAGATTTTCATTCTTTGCTACCTCAAAAAGAGCTATAAATCTTTTTGCACATCCTTAAAGCTTGTTTTATTTGACTAATATCTACCTAAATCTATCCCCCACTCCTACTTTTTGAATTCAGACTTTATGTTAGGGCCAGACTGCCTTTCTGGAAGAAAGAAAAAGCTGGGTCTGTTGCTATATTCTTGCGGTATAGTATTATGTTACTTCACTTGGGGTATTGTATTATGTTATTTCACACTCTCAGGGACAGCTCAGGCAGGAGATTTGTAAGCTATCCCGGCTCCCAAAGTCATCTGATGGAGGGCATAATCTGATCAGTACTCCTCTGGTTTGAGTTGTAAATTCCTAACCTAAGTCTGGGCCTGAGCAACAGTACATTTCTGTTAACCTCATCCCCTATCAACTTGCTGGAAAAAGTTCTGCTGTTCAAAAGACAGGCTCTCAGATTTGGTCTGGAATTCCTATCCTGGTCATTCCTCTGCAGACTTCCAAAATCTGCAGGTCTCTCCCAAAGAGACCCAGTTACAGCTCATTAATGCTTGTTAACTGGCTGACTTTATCATCATTTTAAGCTCTTTAAGGAGGACCACAAGGACTGAAAATGTTAGGGTCCAAGTATGGCACTTCCACTGTCCTGGATAGAACAGTTTTTTGAAATGGTTTGGGAAAATTTTTTCCACGTTTTTCTTGTTTATGATCTTTGTTCCATTTTTATCCTTGAGCAGCCTTAGAATAGTTTTGCCTAGTTGGATATCCAGTTTTTAACCCTCCAGCATTTAAAGGAAGAGATATGAGGAGACACTTCTACCCCATTCCTTGGCAAAGATGAGAGGGTCATGGGGTGATGCATTACACATATTTTCAGATTTTAAAATGAATTGATCACTTTTGTTGACTTTATTTGTATTCTTACAAATATTATTTATCATATGAAGTAATTCTCTGAGACTGGTGAGAAGGAAGGATTCGGAGGAAAATTTTTTGTCAAGTAAAGTGATCAAAAGATATTAATAAAAATTTATTTCAAAAAATAAAGTACTAGTATATTTAGTGTGCTTTGATATGGAGTGTCCCCATTCTATTTGCTGATCTACTTTATTTTCAAATTTCAAACCACAATGATGATTGCTACTTCTTATATACTTTGAGGTCTAATATTATTTAGGTCTCCTTCCTTCCCATCTCTTTTCATTATTTTCCATGAGGCACTTGACTATTTTTTTTATTTCAAATGAATTTTATTTTTTTCCCCTACCTTATTAAAGTAATTCTTCATTATTCTGACTGGAATGGCACTAAATCAGCAATTTAAGTAATATTTTTTATTGTATTGGCTTGGCCTACTCAGCAATTACTATTTCATCACTTATTTAGACCTGTCTTTATTGTATAGAGTGTTGCATATTTGTATTCATATAGTTCCTGAATGAATATAGATAGGCAAACTTCCAAGTATTTTATATATTTACATCTTTTGCTGCTGAATTTTGTTGTTAATATGCAGAAACGCACATGATTTATATGGGTTTATTTTGTATGAATTTTGCTAATGATGTTTTATTTTAATTTTAATTTTATTTTGTTTGCTAAGGCAATTGGAGTTAAGTAACTTGCCTGGGGTCACGCAGCTAGGAAGTGTTAAGCGTATGAGGCCAAATTTGAACTCAAGTCCTCCTGACTTCAGGGCTGGTGCTCTATCCACTCTGCCATCTAGCTGCCCCTTTATTTTAATTTTTAATAGATTCTCCAAGTTTTTCTAAATAAACTATTATAACATCTGCAAACAAAAAGACAATCTCATTTCTTCTTTGCCTATTCTTATTCCCCTTACTTTTTATTTTATTGCTATACCTAATATTTATGGTATTATGTCAAATAATAGTAGTGATCACAGAAATCTTTGCTTCCCTACTGATCTCAGTAGAAAGGCTCCTTAATCTTGACATATTAAGTTTTTTTTTTGATTTTTAGAAATACTATTAAACATATTAGGGGAAGGTTCATTTTCCTCATTTTCTAGTGCATTAAAAATAAAAATAAATGTACTTCATAGATTTTTATGCATCTACTGAAATAATCATGATTTTTATCATTATTAGTGTCATTTATTATGTTTATAGTTGACTGAACCACCTCTGCATTCCTGATATAAATCTGATCTGGATATAATGTATAATTTTTTTGATATGTTGCCATTAGCCTCTTCACAGATATTTCATTTTTCTATCAATATGCATTGGTTTTATTTTCCCCATTCTGATTCTGCCTGATTTAGAAACCAAGATGAATTTCTTATCATAGAAAGGATTTTGTAGGATACCATCTTCATGTATTTTTGTTAATATACTAGAATTCATTTTTCTTTTAATATTTGATAGAATCCGTGTAAAATCTAATCAGTTCTTTTTTTTCTTTGATTTCTTTTTATGTGTTCTATTAATATTTAGATGGTGTCAATTTTTATAAATATTTATCCATTCACTTATCAGTTTTATTGGCAAATTGTTGGGCAAAATAACTTCTAATAATTTCCTTTCTTCATTTCTTATGAATCTTTCTCTTCATTTTTGATACTGATAATCTAGTTTTCCTCTTAAAAATTAATTAACTGTTAATCTACTCTATTTTTCTCAAAATAAAAACCCAACTCCTAGTTTTAATTCTTAATTCAATACTGTTTTTTCTTTTATTTTTTCTATCTTGTCTTTAATTTTTAGAACTTCTCTTTTGTGTTTAATTGGTTGTTTTTCTAGATTTTTTTAAAGGACTATGCATTTTTTACTTTTTAAATTTTATGTTCAAATGAAAAATCCATCTTTTTTCTCTCCCCCTCCCATTGAAAAAGCTAGAAAAACCTATTATGAACATGCATAATCAAGCAAAATAAATAACACCAGAGATGTGAGCAAAAAAATAATCTCACTCTGACTTCATCACCTTTCTATTGCGAGTGGCAAGCATGATTTATCACGAGGCCTCTGGAATTGGCCGGTCATTAATAATGTTGATCAGAGTTTCTGAGTCTTTCAAGGTTGTTTGTATTTATATTACTGTTATTGTACAAATTGCTCTCCTAGTTTTGCTCAATTTATCTTTTTATAAGTCTTCTCAGGTTTCTCTGAAACTGTCCCCATTATCATTTCTTGCAGCACCATAGTATTACATCACATTCATATATCATAACTTGTTTAGCCATTGTCCAACTGAGGGGCATGCCTTCAATTTCCAATTCTTTGTCACCACAAAAAAATAGCTGCTAAAATATTTTTGTACATATGAATCTTTTTTTCCTATTTTTTGGATCAATTTGTGATGCAGACCCAGCAGTGATACTTCTGGGTCAAAGCATAATTTAATAGCTTCGAGGGCAGTTCTAGCAGCAGTGCATTAATATATCTATCTTCCTTCTCAAAGCCTCTCTAACATTTGTCATTTAATAATTTTTTTGGTCAACTTTGACAATCTGGTGAGTGTGAGGTGGTACCTCAGAGTTGCTTTAACTTTCATTTCACTAAATAGCGACTCGGGGCATTTTTTATGGCTGTTAATGGCTTTGCTTTCTTCCTCTGAAAATTGCCTGCTCATACACTTTAACCATTTATTAATTGGGGATTTATTCTGATTCTTATACATCTGAATACATTCAGGGAAATTTGTTTCAAAGACATCCCCCCTCTACCATTTATCTGTTTCTTCTATAACTTTTATATCTGGTTTGCAAAAACTTTTACATTTTATGTAATCAAAACTGTCCAGTTTATTTTTTGTGATCTTTTCTATCCCTATTTTACAATTTTTTCTTTGCTCCTCTAACTTGGCACCCTTTCTTTAAGTCTAAGTCATGAACCTATGTGGAGCTTATTTTGGTGTAAGATGTTGGTATATACTTAGTTTTTGCTAGATTTTCCAGTTTTTCCAACAGGCTTTGTCAAATGGTGATTTTTCTTTTTGATCTCAGTGGTTAGTACTTTGGGTTTATTAAACACCAGGGCATTGCACTCATTTGCTTCTGTATATTGTCTAATTAATCTGTACCAATGATCAACCTATTTCTTAACCAGTACCAAATTATTTTGATGATTACTGCTATGTATTATGGTTTGAAATACAGGACTGCTATATTCCCATGCTTACCACTTTTTTCAATAATTCTCTTGAGATTCATTTTGTGTCCTACAAAGGGATTTTTTTCTCCCTCCAGAAAATAATCTTTTAGTATTTTGATTGAAATGGCATCAAATAAGTAAATTAATTTAAGTAGTATTGTCATTTTATTACATTGACTCAGCCTGTTCATAATCAATGAATGTTTCTCCAATCATTTAGACCTGCTTTTATTTATGAAAGAATGTTCTGCAATTGTGTTTAGTTCTTATGTGTTCCTTGGCAGACAAGCTCCAAAATATTTTATTCTTTCTGTAGTTATTTTGAATGGAATTTCTCTATCTCTTCCTACCAAATTTTGTTAGAAACACATAAAAATACTAATGACTTATGTGGATTTTATATCCTGTAACTTTACTAAGGTGTTAACTGTTTCAATTAATTTTAGTTGATTCTAAGGTTTACCAAGTAAACTGTCACATCATTTCCAAAAATACTTTGGAGGCAGCTAGGTGGTACAGTGGATAGAGTCACAATCTTGCAGTCAAGAGGACCCGAGTTTAAATATACCCTCACATACTAGTTGTGGGACTTGGGCAAGCCACTTAATTGACTGCCCTCAAAAAAGCGCAATAATTTTGTTTGCTCTTTGCCTGTGCTTATTCCCACTTTGTCATTCTACTGCTACACTGAATAGTAATGATAACGGTCCTCCTAGCTTCACCACTGATTTTTTTGAAAAGGCTTCTAGTTTATCTCTATTAAAGATTATGCTAACTCTTGGTTTTAGAGAGATACTTGTCCTATCAAGGCAATTTCCATTTATTACCATACTTCCTAGTATTTTCTTTTAAACTGGAATGGGTTTTATATTTTGTCAAACATTTTTTCTGCATCTATTGATATAATAATTTTTGTTGTTCTTATAATTGATATAGTTAATTAGGCCGTTTCCCAGACCTCTATTCTTGATACAAATCCAGCCTAATCAAAGTATATAATCTTTCTACAATAATGTGTTACTATAGTCTCCTGGCTAACTTTTTTTTCTTATATAAACATTCATTAGGGATATTAGTCCAGTTTTCTTTGCTTTGATTCTCCCTAGTTTTGGTATCAAGACCGTATTTGTATTTTGTTAGGACACCTTATTTTTCCTACCTTTTCAGTTTATGTAATGTTGGAATTAATTGTTCTTTAAACGTTTGAGAACTTGCTTGTAAATCCATCTGCTCGTTTTGTTTTTTTTTTCCTTTGAGAGTTAATATATGGATTGCTGATTTCTTTTTCAAAGATTGGCTTATTTAAATCCTCTATTTCCCATTCTATTAATATGGACATTGTACATTCTATAAATATCCATCCATTTCATTTGGATTGTCAATTTTATTGGTATATAATATTTACTTTTATTTCTTCTTTGTTATAAACTCACCTTTTTCATTTTTGATGCTGGTAATTTGGCTTCCTTTTTTTTTTTAAATAAAGTAAGCTAATGGTTTATCTATCTTATTACTCCCCCCCAAATGAACTTCAAGGTTTTTTAATAGGATATATATATAGAGAGATAGATAGTATGTATGTATGTTTTGATTTTTGCTAATCTTTTTATTGATTTTTCCATTTTGATTTTTAATTGGGATTTTAAAATTTGTTAGTTTTCTAGTGGGTTTTTAATTTTTTATTTTATTTGCATGCCCAAAATGTTGACCTTTCTTTCTCCTTTACTAATGTTTTGGATATGAATTTTCTTGTTATAGGCAGCTATAGTTACATCTTAAAAAATCTCAACATGTTGTCATCTTTAATAAAACTGTTTCTATGACTTGCTCTTTGCCCATTCTATGGGAATAAGTTATTTAGTCTCTAATTAAATTTCAATCATTTAATGAGAGGTCCTTTACTATATATACTTTTAACTGAGTTGTGGTTTTTAAGAATGCATTTAATATTTCTGCATGTATAAAACTTTTATAGCCTAATACAGAATCCATTTTTGTGAAGGTACTATGCAGAGCTGATTAAGAGGTATCCACATTTTCATTTAAATAATTTCTCAAATTCTAGTCACATCTATTTAGTTTATTGTTTCTCCCTGTAACTCATTTAACTTATTTATGTAGTTAGATGCCATAATATTTGGCATATTTATATTTAGTCTTGATATTAATTCAGTCTGTGGTACTTTTTAGCAAAATGTGATTTTCCTGCTTCTCTTTTAAGATTATTTTGCTTGGTGCTTTGTCAGAGATCATGATTGCAACTCCTGCCCTTTTTTACACCAGTGTTAGTATAATAGATTTTGCTTCAACTACTTATTGTAATTCTGTGTGCATCTTTCTGTTTCAAGTGTTTCTTGTAAATAACATTGTTTGAATTCTGCTTTCTAATCCAATTTGCTATCCTTTTCTGATGGGTGATTACATTAAAGCTATGATTTTTAGTTGTCTCCTCCATACTAGTTTTTTTTTATTTTTCTCTTTCTTTCATACCCCATCTTTCCTTCCAGTTAATCCCTCCCCTAGTCTACTCTCCCTCTTATCTCCCACCTTTTCCTCCTGTTTCCCTATTGAATGAAATATATTTTTATATCCAAAAGTGTATACTCTTCCCTCCTCTGACTAATTTAGATGAAAGATTCGTGTTATCCTCCCTCTTGCAGCCCCCCTTCCTTCTTATTTGTATAAGCCACAACTAAGTGAGGCAATTTTCCCCATTCTTCCTCTCCTATCTCCACCTCCCTCACCCAGTTCTCTTTCCCTCCCTTTCCATTTTTCATTTCAGATCACCAAAATGTAACAAACTACTGTCAAGACTCATCTCCCTCTGTGATTCTTGATGACAAATATATTATCTTCCTGTATTAGGATATAAAGTTTATCCTTGTTTAGCCCTTTATGACTAATTTTCCATTCGGCTAATAAAGTGATTCTCTTAAAGTGGATGTCTGATTGCAACACCCCCTTCCCCACCTCAATAAACTCTAGGGGCTTCTAATACCTCCAGGAACAAATGTAAAATGTTCTGTTAGGCATTCAAAGCCTTTCATGCCCTATCCCCTCCTACCTTTCCAGTCTTCTTACACCTTACTCCCCGACAGGTATTCTTTGATCCAGTGACTCTGGCCTCCTGGCTGTTCCACGAACAAGGCACTTCCATCTGTCAGCTCCAGGCACTCCCCCCTGGCTGTCCCACATGCCTGGAACATTCTCTCTCCTCCACTCCCCTTACTCTCCTCCCTGGCTTCCTTTAAGTCCCAATTAAAATCCACTTTCTATAGGAAGCCTTTCTCAACCCCTCTTCATTCCAGTGTCTCTCCTTTGTTGATCAATTCCTATTTATCCCATATAGAGCTTGCTTTGTTATGTATTTGTCTGCACGTTGTCTCTCCCATTAGACTGTGAGCTCCTCTCTGAGGGAAGGGGCTGTCTTTTGCCTCTTTTTGTATCCCTAGCACTTAGCACAGTGCCTGGCAAATGCTTAAAAAATGTTTCCTGAATGAATGAAAAAATGTTACATGAAGGCAATTAAATGTCAAAGCATAATAAAATGGTAAACATGAAGAATTTAAAAAATTCAATTCAAGAAATTATTCAAAAGCTAAACATGTCAGGACTTCTAAGTATCACACTTTATCTTGGGAACACACCGATCAAAACATCCTTGACCTCAAGGAAAACTTAGGAAGTACAGTGACACCCGAGTGAAGAAAAGTCAAAAGAGAACACACTCTTTGCTTCCAGTTGTGAAAAACAAGGCCAGGATGGCTATGAGTCCTAGCATTTCACTGTCATAGAGAACTCTGTGGTCCGGAAAGTCCACCCTATTGGAGCTTTAGACAATTGCCAAGAGAACTAAAGTCACATGAGTTGCCTACAGTCACCTGACCAGTTGGAGACAGGCCTTGAACCCAGGTCTTCCTGCATCAAAGACTGGCTCCCTATTCACTTTGCCATGCTGCCTCTCATAAAAAGACAGAAAAACAATATCAACCGCAATGGAACTATGTCAAATGCATAAACAATCTTTGTTAAGATCTCAGAAAAAGTTTACACACAGTCTCTTTCTGCAGTTACATTATAATCATTCACAATTACTTTTTGCTGAGTTTCTTTTCACTTTTTGTATTTTTTATTCAAATATTTGAGCTTAATAGAAATAAAAATATTGAAAAATAAAGAAAAATTAAAAAGTGTCACTGACAATGAAGAGGATATCAATATTAAGCATATATATATACCTAATGACACAGCAAGGTAATTTATAAATGAAAATGTATTGAGTTACAAAAAAAAATGCATATAATACAATAAACAGTGGGAAATTTTGACATCCTGCTAACATAATGACAAATCAAATAAAAAAGATTAATAAGAAAGCAATTACAGATGTGAACAGAGTGCTAAAAAAGATAGATTTGATAGAACTCAATGGGGAAAAGGAAGAGAATATTTTTTTCCCAAATACACAGAAATCATTCACAAAAATGGACAAAACAAATAAATAAGCTTAAACATGTTTTAAAATCACTATATAATAAAAAGTTAGCAAAAGGAGAAATACACTTAATAAATGAAGGCCTTTATGGAAAATAAAACATGTCTCAATAATGCATGTGTAAATTAAATTAATTACAGGAAACCACAATTATATAATATCAACTTTATTGGACAAGGCTAAAGCAATATTCAGGGGCCAATTTATATGGGGGGAGGGGGAATAGGAAATGTTTATGAGTTGACTTAATATTTTTTTAAAAATTAAAAATAAACAGCTCAATACCTCCAAAATGAGACCAAAAAAGAAAATTGCTAGAATTAAACGAGAAATGAACCAAAACATTTTTCAAATAAAAATATCACTAAATTAACAAAAAAAGAGTTGGCTGTTTAAAAAAAAAGATAAATAAAATGCATAAACCACTGGCACATGTAATCAAAAATAATCCCAATTTCAAAATTGGAAAAGAGAAAGAGAGAAATCACAAGGAATGAGGATGATATAAAGAAGATTGAGAATATTACTACACAGGTGGCAACAAAACAGAGAATATAGAGATAACTACTTACAAAAAATGGATACCCAAATTGACAAAATAATCAACAAATAACTGATATGATCACACTATCAGAGAATGACTGAGCAAATCATTATTCAGCTGCCAGATGAAAAGATGGTGCTAGAACCTTATGTATTCATAAATGAATTATACCAGAACAGTCCAAAATCAAATAAAAAGATGGTGTTGTCCCTGACTCTATGAGGTAAATATAGTCCTGATGTGCAGACCTGTTGAGAATAAGGCAGAGAACTACAAATCAATAGTGTTAAGGAATAGCAATGCAAAAAAATTAGATATAACAAACACTAGCAAATAAAATACAGCAAGAGAAAAAACCCAAACCTGAGCCCTATAATGCATTAGAAGTAATTCTGGTAATATAAGGGATTGGAATATTGCAAAAGAGCCTACATAATAAAATAAAAATCATTAAAATAATTATGCTGGTTGTAATATTATAGAACAAGTTAATATTTTTGCAAACATGTCCTGTTCCCAAAACATGCCAGAAACATCCTCAAAAGTACCCTGAAAGGCAAATAGAACCAATATTTATTATTACCACTTTATATATGAAGAAGCTAAGACTCCACCAAGTTAAATGACTCACCTAAAGCCCCACAAGTATATGCCAGAGTGCCAGGGTTATTAGACTTCCAATGTCAAAGTCTCCTGACTTCAAACCCAGCAGACTTTCCTCCATAACAATGGTGGTAAACTCAAATAGAAATAGGGCCACTAACAGTAAGGATCCTTGCATATCCTGCTGCATATTGACTTAGAAAACCTAAAAAATAAGTGATAAAGGCTATATGACAATATAGAAATATACCAGTAACCAAAACTCTAGATCAGGAGTTCTTAACCTGGAATCCATGGAACATGAATGAGAAGAGAGTCTGGATGGGACAAAATGACATCATTATTTTCACTAATCTCTAACTGCAATTTAGCATTTCCTTAAATTATGAATGTAGGTACCACACCACAGTAATACTAGCAGGACCCAAGAGCGTCACCAACAGAAATCCCAGATAATTTTCCATCTCATTACTACTGTTACATTTACACTTAACCCGACTTCAAAATGACTGTAGTTACTAGACCCACCACTGGATTGCAAGTTATCCCAGTTTCAGATCATATTTCTGAATAACTGATTTCCTTTGTAACCCTATGTATTGGATTTTATTTGAAATGGGATTTGGGGGCATGCCCAGATTGCCTAAGAGAGAGGCCCTCTAGTGGCAGACACCAGACAGCCTGTGGTGGCCTCGTGGTCCATCAGCTTGATAACCACAATACCTGATCAGAGGCACCTGGGGGTATGGGCCAGTTACTAAAAAGATTACCTTCCGCTCCTTTTAGGTTTATGGTTCTAAGGTCCAGGCCTGGGGTTTGGTCTGTTTCATTTGTCCTTTTTAGTTCTAGATGCAGAAAGACTTGAGTAAGGGACCTTGGAGGCAGGATTCCAAATCACATGGAAGGAAGCCTTTGAAAAGCCAGGGTGCTGGGACAGAAGCCAAAGGTGGGGTGCAAAGGAGTTTAGAACTTGGTGGGATTGATGCTATATAGGAATTGAACTAAACTATGATATTAATCTACCTCATCTCCCCCAACTATGGAGTCTGGAGGATTTTGTCTATATGTTTGTGCTCGCCATACTTTGGAAGGAAATGTTACTTTGAAAAAAAGCTAATGGGATTGTTAATGTTTAAATAGAACCAAGATATAGGGGACCCCTAAAATTGGGAATCATGTACTGATGAGAGCTTGAGCCAATGACAAAGACTATATACCTTAACCCCCAGACCTTCTCAAAGGTACCAGGGAACCCTCAGCAAGGGGTGAAATGTAATAATTGGGCTGTGGGTGGTGGGGGTCAGTAATCACTATTACACAAGGAACCAAAGTCAGGATCATTTAAACCTGGCAACCTGGATTATAAATAAAGATTTTGAAACATGATCTTCCAAAAGGTAAAAAAAAAAAAAATACAAGTTCACAAACAAGAGCACCTTATCCAGCAAAGCCAAGTTTAACCCTTATGGGGGAAAATTGCACCTTTACTCGAATAGGGTAGTGGAGTCAAAACTCCTAAACTAAGGATCCCAGTATGCCCTATGTTAACTTTGCAAATCAAATAGTATCACCACCAATATACTCCAGTATTTTAATTTATTTTGTTAAATATTTCCCAATTCCATTTGAATCTGGTTCCTGCCACACTCTAGTGCTCTGGTAGAGAGGACTGTCAAGTCCTGATCCTGGTGTAAAAATGGGAAAGAACTCTGAAATGCAAAAACGAACTGAACAGAACACCACACACTTTCAGGGGCCGCAGTTCCTTTGGCAGGACAAACCCAGATTCCTAAATCACAAATAATGACCAGGAAGCTTAAGAATACCATTTTCCTCCCAGCGTCAAACCCTGAGGGCCACAAGTGGCCGATGTGGTGCCAAAACAATCCTAACCTTTCAGGAAGTGAGTAAGCTTCATCTCCTTGACTTCCAGGCCTCCTAGTTTTGGCTCCTTCTCATAAAGCTGCAAACTATGGTTTATACATGTTAGAAACACAAAATGGCTTCAAACCTGAGATGGCATACACCTGCTACTGAACAATGGCCCGGAGGAGCAGAACAGAATCCACAGAAAATTCAGGTCAAATTTAACCAAATATCTGGAACTGCTTTTTTTTTTTCCATTTTAGAGGCATAGAAATTTTAGTTATTTCATAACTACTGCAAAAAGAGAAAACACTGGATTCAGATGTCTTTAACATGATTCCAATCAAATATTTGACTCTACCATGTGCTGTGAGACAATAGCAAACAGACTTTAAAAATACACTACACACAAACTTTTAAACAGAGATAAAACAAAATCTCAGCCGAACATTATTAATTATGAGAACCATCTATTTTGAGCTAAAAGGGTAATCTAGTTTTTAAAGATAAGGCAATTTAGGTGCAGACAGGAGTGCTAAGACAAGGTTTAGCTAAGAGGAAGCAAGCGCTAGGATCAGAGGAGAAGCCCCCAGGTCAAATGCAGGGCTACCCACGGCACCCCGGCTTCGGGCCAGAAACCCCCGCGGGACCAGGGGTGGGAGGAGAGGGGAAGCGCAAACAGCTGGCTTTCAATTTGCTTCTTTGTTCAGGTGTGCCGTGCACGAGCCACCCGGAGACAGAACAAGCCAAGTACAATCGAACCCTATTCCCACCCACTCCACGCCATGGCAGCTGGGGGGTGGGAGTGGGAGTGGGGGAAGGTTCAGAAGTGACGAAGCCAAAGAAGAGTCGCCGAATCAGAAGATCAAAAAGACAGACAGACAGACAGATGTTTGGATCATAAATTCCTAACAGAGAAAATCACGTCAAAGGTTGGAACTTCAGAAGGACTGGCCAAGGAAAAGGCAGATTTTAAAGAGGAGAGAAAGACTGATCCCGTTTCTGACTTGCCAGAGCGAGCCTCTCACCACCGCCCCCTCCCCGCCCCTAATTCCACCCTCCTCCCCCTCCCCGCCCCTAATCCCGCCCACCTCCCAGCACTGATCCCGCCCTCTTCCCTCTCTCACCGCCCTCCCCTTTCCTGATCCCGCCCTCCTCCCATTTCCTGCTCCTGCAGGTGCCCCCCCTCCCCTCTCCTGCTCCTGCGGCTGACCCCCTCCCCTCTCCTGCTCCTGCAGGTGGCCCCTCCCCTCTCTTGCTCCTACAGGTAGTCCCCTCCCCTCTCCTGCTCCTGCAGCTGGCTCCCTCCCCTCTCCTGCTCCTGCAGATGCCCCCCTCCCCTCTCTTGCTCCTGCAGATGCCCCCCTCCCCTCTCTTGCTCCTGCAGCTGGCCCCCTCCCCTCTTTTGCTCTTCCTCCCGCCTCTCCCTTCTTACTCCTGCAGGTGGCCCCCTCCCTTCTCTTACTCCTGCAGGTGGCTCCCTCCCTTCTCTTGCTCCTGCAGGTGGCCCCCTCCCCTCTCTTGCTCCTGCAGATGGCCCCCTCCCTTTTATCTCTGCTGTTGGTCCCCTCCCTTTTCTTACTCCTGCAGATGGCCCCCTCCCTTTTCTTACTCCTGCAGATGGCCCCCTCCCTTTTCTTACTCCTGCAGATGGCCCCCTCCCTTTTATCTCTGCAGTTGGGCCCCCTCCCTTCTCCTATCTCTGCAGTTGGCCCCCTCCCCGTTATCTCTACAGTTGGCCCCCTCCCCTATTTCTGCAATTGGCCCCTCCCCTATTTCTGCAATTGCCCCCCTCCTCTCTATCTCTGCAGTTGGCCCCCTCCCCATTATCTCTACAGTTGGCCCCCTCCCCTCTATCTCTACAGCTGGCCCCCTCCCCTATCTCTGCAGTTGGCCCCTTCCCCTCTTTTGCTCCCACTCCCACTCCCTCCTCTACCCTGCTTCTGCCTCCTCCACCCTCTTTTCCTGCCCTTAGAACTGCCCCCCCCCTTTTTTGTTCCTACTCCCGCTTTCTTCTGTCCCCTGCTCCTACCCCACCCCCTCCTCTTTCTTGTTCCATCCATCCTCTTGCTCCCGCTGCAGACCCCCCTCGTCTGTCCTGCCCCTTCCCCTCTTTTCTTCCTACAGCCCTTCCCCCTCTTCTCTCACCGACTGTCTCCTTTTACCCCTCCCCCTCCCCCTAAACCCCTCTCACCGCTCATTCTGCGGTTCCCACGCCCTCTGAAAGACGCGCCTAGGGTCTCTGGAGCAGGCTTGGAGAAGCAGCGCCGAAGGTCTTCGAGTCTCGGCCGCCGCCATTGGGCAGCCCGAGATGCGGCCTAGCAAGGCCCACCTCACAAATGGAGCCGCCTAGAGCGCCGGAGCTGCCAAACCGAACGCAGTCGTGGTCACCTTATGACTGACAAGAACCCGGGAGGGTGAACATCCTCCCCTTGTAGGCTGTTCCTATTGGTCTTCGCGCCCAGCCAACGGGAACGCTTCCCTCGCGTCTCGCCTTCATAGGCTCCTGTGATTGAGCCAGAAGCTGACCAATGAGAGAGACGGGATTCGGGCCTGGGTACCCAGCCTTCAATCCTGACTAGCTTCCAGCTCAAGCTTCGCGTTTCCGAGACGAAGGGGAAATTGTACCGCCCCCCACTCAGCCTCTCCCTTACGTAAAGCGTCAAGCCTCCGTTGGGGGTGGGGGGCATGGTGGCGTAATTCAATCCACCTCAAGGAGTTGATTGAGGAAAGGTCCAAAATAAAAAGATGGCGCCGCCAGAACCAGTTCTGCCCACCAGCCCTACCTGGAGGCCAACCCTCCTCACCTTTCTTATGCAGCTGAGGTGGGAAAGGGTTAGGGAGGCTGAAGGGCTGAAAGGGTAAGGTCTGGGGACGCAAAGCCGCAGGACCTCCGCACCAGCTAGTTTTTCTTTCCCATGCCAACACATTTGGTCCTTAATTTCCCCCCCCACCCTCGGTTTCTTATTGCCTATAAATATGCTCATGTTTCTCATATCCTGAAAAACAAAAAAACCCCAAAACCTTTCCTTGAGCCATCCATCCCTGGTAGCTGTCATCCTATCAGTCACCTCTGTGCTGGACAGCCATGTGCCCTGTCTCTGAGTGCCAGAAAGGAGACCACCTGATGAGAGGTAGGAGTAGGAAGAGCCTGAAGATAAAAGGAGACAGTGGGCAATGAGCTGAGGGGACTGAATGGGGTCACTTGCCCAGGTAGAGGAGTTAGCCTTGGGGAGGAAAAGAAGCACCTCATACTGTGAGATGGGATGAAGGAGGAGAGTGTCAGAGGGCATTTGGATGACATGAAATGGGGAGGGGGCGAGAAGAGGGAGTTCTCAGAAAATGACCTGAATTTTATCAGTAAAATATACAGTAAGATTCTCAGCAATGTGGGTAAGAGGAGAGGGAGCCAGGGGAAGTCTGAGGAGGGATGAAACAGTTTGAAAAAGGCACTGTGGGGAGTGAAGTAGTAAGTTAATTAGGGACATGTGAAATGACTTCCTTGCAGCAGTGAAGGGTAAGATAAGGTTTTAATATAAACTTGTATTTATACAATATACTGGAGCCAGTCAGCCTGCTTTGGTGACTTTTCTCCATCTTAGTTCAAACTACACAAAAAGCAGAAAGATAAGATGGTGAAAGTTCTGACTAGGTATCCCATTGGGGCCAACCTTGCTGATCAATCAGTGTTGGGAAGGCTCTGGTGGAGAATACACCGAGTGTATTCTTATTATGTTACCCACCCTTTGTCACACAAACCTATTTGCAAATTGTCAAATTCTTGCTACCTTGGGGAAAAATTGAGATGCAAGAGCCCAACTTTTTTTGTCCAGGTAGACACATAAAAGCCCCACCTTGAAGTCATTCATTTCTCATCTTCGAATTTACATGTTGTTACCATAGCAAAATAAGGTCAAAATGGGTACATGATAAAGAGTGACAGTATAGGCAAATTAGAGAGCAAGGGATAATTTGCCTATCAGATCTTTAAGAAAAGGGAGTAATTTATGGCCAAAGAACTAGAGAACATTATGAAATGAATAACTTTGATTGCATTAAATGAAAAAGTTTTTGCATAAACAAAACCAATGTAGGCAAGATTAGAAGGAAAGCAGGAAGCTGGGGAAAAGTCTTAGAGCCAGTGTTTCATATAAAGGCCTTATTTCTCAAATATATATAAAACTGAGCCAAATTTATAAGACCTTTCCTTGAGCCATCCATCCCTGGTAGCTATCATCCCATCAGTCACCTCTGTGCTGGACAGCCATGTTTCCTCAAATGATATTTAGTCAAAGGATACGAACAATTTTCAGATGAAGAAATTAAGGTCATTTCAAGTCATGTGAAAAAATTCTCTAAATCACTCTTGATTAAAGAAATGCAAATGAAGACAACTCTGAGGTACCATCTCACACCTTTCAGGTTGGCTAAAATGACAGGAAAAGATAATGATAAACATTGGAGAGGATGTGGGAAAGCTGGGACACTAATGCATCGTTGGTGGAGTTGTGAAATGATTCAACCATTCTGGAGAGCAATTTGGAACTATGGCCAAAGAACTATAAAACTGTGCATACCCTTTGATTCAGCAGTGCTACTATTGGGTTAGGGTTAGGGTTAGGGTTAAATCATAAAAGAGGGAAGAGGATCCACATGTGCAAAAATGTTTGTAGCAGCTCTTTTTGTGGTAGCAAAGAACTGAAAAAAATGAGTAGATGCCCATCAATTGGGGAATGGCTGAATAAGTTTTTGTATGTGAAAATAATGGGACATTATTGTTCTATAAAAAAATAATGAACAGATTGACTTTAGAAAGGACTGAAAAGAATTGCATGAACTAATGCTGAGTGAAACAAGAACCACCAAGATAACATCGCACACAGCAACAGCAAAATTGTGCAATGATCAATTTTGATAGACTCAGTTCTCAGCAATTCAGTGATCCAGGGCAATCCCAAAAAACTTTGGATAAAAAATACCATCCACATCCAGAGAGAGAACTATGGAGACTGAGGATAAATCAATACATGCTATGTTCACTTTTTTACCTTGTGATTTTTCTCTTTTATTCTGATTTTTCTCTCCCGCCACGATTCACATGGAAAAATGTAAAAACTGAATGTACATTTATAACAAAAAAAATGTTGTTTTACATGTAACTTGGAAAAGTTAAAATTAAAAAAGAAAAAAGAAAAAAAAATCTTGCTACCTTAACTTCTTACAATAAAATCCTTTTAATTCTCTTTGTCCTGAGTTTCATATTAGCTCAAATTAATAATTTTCCTTTCAAGCAAAGGATGGTGGGAGTGATCCAAAGATGATGCTTAGCTGGGTAAAATAAGAGGGCAGAGGACTCAGGGGAAGAAGACAGTATAAAGTTGAAGTGTAAAGTTCACCAAGGAGTCACGATGAAGAGGGGAGAAGAGTGCAGCTAGTGTAGGGGTGACTATCTGGGAATGAACTGAGGGATCAAATGAGAACCAAGAAGAGAGCATGTAGTGGCAAGGCAAAGGGCAATGGAATAACAATAGATTATAAGAAAATGCAAGAATTTCAGAGAGTTCATGTGTATGAAAAGATTAGGGTTAGTATTTGTGGATGATGGCAAAATCAAGAGTATGAACATCTTTGTGTATGGCTAAAATGGAGTGGAGGACTGGGTCATAGAAGAATAAGCTCAGGGACTGTGAGGTTAAGATGTTTAAGGGAATATCAGGATGGATGTAGAAATTTAGAAAAGAAAAGAGAAAGAGAAAAACAATCTAGCAGTTATCCTGGACTCCTCACCCTCTCTCACCTCCAGCCATTTCCAGTCTGTTGACAAGGCCTGTCCATGTTACCTTTGTAGCATCTCTGCCTCCCCCACCCCATAGACCCTCATCCCCTCACTCCAGAACTACTACAATAATTGCTGGAGGGGCTGCCAGCCTTAAATTTCTCCTCAATCCAGTTCATCTTCCAGTCAGTCACCAAAGGGATTTTCCTAAAGCTCAAAATCTGATCATGTCACTCCCCTACTCAATAAACCCCAGTGGATCCCTATTATCAAAGACAAAATATTCTGTTTAGCATTCAAAGCCTTTCATAACCTAATCCCTTCCTACTCTCAGTCTTTTTTACCTTATTCTCTAACACATACTCTTTAACACTGACCTTATGGTTGATCCACAATCAAGACATTCTCTCTCTTAATTCTCTCTGGCTGCTCTCCTGATTTATCTCCAGGCTTTCCTGGCTTCCTTTCAATCCCAACTAAAATCTTATTTACAGAAAGCCTTTCCCATCCTCTGTTAACTCCAGTGTCTTTCCTTTTAAAATTATTTCCTATCGATCCTGAATATAGTTTGTTGTACACATTTGTTTGCTTGTTATCTTTCCCATTAGACTGTAAGCTCCTTGAGGTCAGGGGACCCTATTTTGCCTTTTTTTGTGCGTCTCCCCAGCACTTAGCACAGTATCTGGAACATAAACATTTTTTTTATTTAATAGCCTTTTATTTACAGGTTATATGGAATGGGTAACTTTACAGCATTAACAATTGCCAAACCTCTTGTTCCAATTTTTCATCTCTTACCCCCCACCCCCTCCCCCAGATGGCAGGATGACCAGTAGATGTTAAATATATTAAAATATAAATTAGATACACAATAAGTATTCATGACCAAACCGTTATTTTGTTGTACAAATAGAATCATACTCTGAAATATTGTACAATTAGCTTGTGAAGGAAATAAAAAAAGCAGGTGGGCATAAATATAGGGATTGAGAATTCAATGTAATGGTTTTTAGTCATCTCCCAGAGTTCTTTCTCTGGGCATAGCTGGTTCAGGAACATAAACATTTGAACTGATCAAATCACTGAGAGCCAGACACTGAACATATTGAGGAAAAAAGGGAAGTGTCTCAGAGGTCAGTAGACAGTAGATACCACAATTTTGATTGTCTAGTAGATATGGATTGAGTAAACCTTAAAGGAGGAGAGGTTGCCCAATTATGGAGGTATAGGGAAAACCTGAAAGTGGTCATGGGAACCAATGAGTATTTCAACTCCCCCCACCAGTTAAGAGGATATGGGGTCAGAAGGAGAAATGAGTAAAAGTTCAGGCAGTGCTAAGTTGGAGGTCAGGGACACTGGGTCCCTGAGGGGAGCCACATATTAGAGCCAGGAGATGAAAGAGGTCAGAAAGGAAAAGATTTAAGATGAAAGCAAAGGTATTACCTACAGAACTGGCACTGCGGAGAACACAGTGGAAGGGGATGGGCATCTTTAGAATGGAACACTGCGGTTGGGTGAGGAGAATGAGAATAAGATTTGAGAATGGGGAACAGGGTAAAGGGTCTGAATAATAATCCCTAGGGGATCAGAATCGCTGCAATGGGGAGGGGAGTCATGGTATGTGATCATACTCTATAAGAGTTTGGCCTCAGAGTAAAATCTTCTTAAGACTTTATGAATAATGAAGGAGATGGGAGATTGGAATCAAAGAAGTAGGGCTAGTTCCCCTTCCCCTAGACAGGATAGAATGACCGTTCTCCTCGGCATAGACATCATTCTAGCATCTACCTTGCAGAGTTGTTATGAAGATAAAAGGAGATAATGAAGATGTACAAGTACATGGTCATCCGAAAAGACTTCACAGGCTGGGGCCGTCTGTAAGTCAAGGGGCAAATCTTAACACTTTAACTAATGGGCTAAGTTTCCTAGAGGAAATCTAAATTTACAAGGGCAAAAGTGGGACTTGTTATGGCAAAGGACAGAGCAAGGAACATTAACTATGTTAATATACTAATGCAGGTAATATAACTCACCAGGTGGGTCTTGGCAATCTTGTTTCTACGGCATAGCTCCAGGAGTTAACATCTGTAACAATCTTCAGATATGCAAAGAGTGGGCATCAATACAAGATGGCTTGTCTGTACAAGATAATTCTGTCTGTACAAGGTAATTATACTGGGTCAATTTGTTCTTCACTGGAGCCCACTCAGATACTGGGTTGCTGCCAGGGACATGGTCATTTGTTGTAGTCCATCAAGTCAATGGATAAAATTTATAAACATGTTTAGCACAATTCTTGGCAAATGCTACGTAGATGCTTCCTTCATTCATGCCTTAATGAAAATCTTTCATTTTTATTTCATTATGCTATTCCACTAAGAACATTTTGGCTAATAGAAACTTGTTTTCTGTGCATACCCTTTGATCCAGCAGTGTTACTACTGGGCTTATATCCCAAAGAGATTCTAAAGAAGGGAAAGGGACCTGTACGTGCAAGGATGTTTGTGGCAGCCTTCTTTGTAGTGGCCAGAAACTGGAGACTGAATGGGTGCCCATCAGTTGGAGAATGGCTGCATAAATTGTGGTATATGAATGTTATGGAATATTATTGTTCTGTAAGAAATGACCAACAGGATGATTTCAGAAAGGACTGGAGAGACTGACACAAACTGATGCTGAGTGAAATGAGCAGGGCCAAGAGATCATTATATACTTCAACAACAATACTATACTAGGATCAATTCTGATGAACCTGGCCATCCTCAGCAATGAGATGAACCAAATAAGTTCCAATGGAGCAATAATGAACTGAACCAGCTATGCCCAGAGAAAGAACCCTGGGAGATGACTAAAAAACATTACATTCAATTCCCAATCCCTATATTTTTGCCCACCTGCATTTTTGATTTCTTTCACAGGCTAATTGTACACTATTTCAGAGTCCGATTCTTTTTGTACAGCAAAATAACACTTTGGTCATGTAGACTTATTGTGTATCTAGTTTATACTTTAATATATTTAACATCTACTGGTCATCCTGCCATCTGGGGGAGGGGGGTGGGGGGAAGGAGGGGAAAAATCGGAACAAGAGGTTTGGCAATTGTCAATGCTGTAAAGTTACCCATACATATAACCTGTAAATAAAAGGCTATTAAAAAAAAGAAACTTGTTTTCTGTTAAATATTAGTTTCACATAGCTAAAGCCTGACTTATGGAATGATAATGTTAAGAGAAGACTTTTTGACATTCCTTCGATAAGAAGCCAAAGGGGAGTTTTGAGCTTCCCCGACATGATTTAGCTATTTATGAAGGGATTTTCTTGGATCCTACTCTGCAATTAATTTTGAGACTTCTTTCAATTATCTTACACTAAAACCTCTAAATGTAGTTAAATTTATAACCCAACTTAGTTCATCTATAGAGGGTGTTTCTTTCCTTAAGGGATGTATGAAAATATGATTTTGTTTAACTGAGTTTGTTGAATTTTTATGGCCTAGGAGGATGAACAAGATTGCTCTATGTCAAAAATTATTTCTCTGTCTCTCTGATAATTTCATTTATAAAAAGTTTCATTAGGAACCTTATCTTTGTTCAGGGTTATTTTTTACCTCATGACCTAGTGCTCATGAGTCATTCCCCAATTAGAAAATGGTCAAAGAATATGAACAGGCAGTTTTTAGACAGAAAAATTAAAGCCATCTATAGATATATGAAAAAATGCTTGAAATTACTATTGATTAGAGAAATAGAAATTAAAGTAACTCTGAGATACTGCTTCATACCTCTCAGATTGGTGAATATGACAAAAAAAGGAAAATGATAAAATTTAGAGGGGATGTGGGAAAACTGGGACACTAATGTACTGTTGGTGGAGTTGTGAAATTATCCTACTGTTCTGGAGAACAATTTGGCTCTGTGCCCAAATAGCTAAAAAAATTGCATATACCATTTGGCCCAGCAAAACCACTGCTAAGTCTGTATCCCAAAGAAATTAAATAAAAGGGAAGAGAACATATTTATAGGAAAATACTTACAGCAGCCTTTTTTGTGGTGGATAAAAATTGGTCATTGAGGGGATAACCATTGATTGAAGAATAGCTGTACAAGTTCTGGTATCTGGTTATACTGGAATATTATTGTGCTATAAAAAATGCAAAGATGGTTTCAAAAAACCTAGGAAGACTTGCATGAACTGATGTTGAATAAAGTGAACAGAACCAGGAGAACATCGTACACAGTAACAGCCATATTGACTGTGGGATGATTAACTGTGAATGATTTAGGTATTCTCAGCAATACAATGATCCAAGACAATTCTAAAGGACTCATGATGGAAAATGCTAATCCACCTCCAGAGAAAGAAGTAATGTTGCCTGAATACAGACTGAGCATACTATTTCTCTCTGTGTTTCTGTCTCTCTCTGTGTGTATGTGTCTATCTTTTTATTTTTTGAGTCTTCTTGTACAAAATGACTAATATGGAAATGTTTTCATGATTGTACATGTATAATCTATGTCAGATTGCGTACTATCGCAGGGAAGAGGGAAGGAAGGAAAAGAGGAATAGACTTTGGAGCTCAAAACATAAAAAGATATTAAGAATTAATTTTACATGTAATTGAGGGAAAATATTATTTTAAAAATAGTCTTGCAGGAGGTGGGGCCAAGATGGTGGAGTAAAGGCAGAGATTCGCTGAGCTCTCCCCCAAAATGACTCTAAGCAAATTTGGGTGTCAGAACACTCAAAAAGATAGAAGGAAACATTTTCCAGCCAAAGAAGGTCAGAAAGAAAGGTCTGTGGCACTAAGGCCAGGCCAGGGTACTAGCAAAGCAGGAACCAGCTTTGGGGCCTCTGAATGAACAGTAGTGCTGGAGGTTTCTAGACCTCTGAGGTATGAGACACAAAAGATGACTTAGAAGTCTGCAGGATAGGTCTGTCAGTAGGGGAAAGGGCCATGGAAACCAGCAAACCAGGAGTGGGTGTGAATAGCAGGTTCTGGGGGCTTCAGCTCACAGGAAATCTCTTTACTGGCACTGAGGAAGGACTCTATTGCTTTAGCACACCAGAACTTACAGCCACAATGGAGTGGAGACCCTCCTCACAACTCCAGGAGATTGCTTATGGTCAGGTCCCTAGAAGGATCTCTGAAAACAGCTTGGGACAGTGCACCCTCCACCCTGGAAAGAGAGCCGTACTTTAACAAAGAATTAAAAGTAATTGGGAAAGGAATTTTGAAGCAAGTTTCTCTGATAAAGGCCTCATTTCTTAAATGTATATATTTGTATACATTCCCTATAGGGAACTAAGCCAAATTTATTAAAAAAAATAAGAGCCATTCCCCAAACTTATCAAAAGATATGAATTATACCCAAAGGGCTATAAAATCATGGATACCCTTTAACCTAATAATACCACTATGTGGTATGAATCCCAAAAGAGATTTTTTTAAAAAAGGAAAAGGATATATATATATATATATATATATATATATATACATACATATATATATATATACACACACACACACACACACACACACACACACACACACACACACAAATATTTATAGCAGCTCTCTTCTCAGGGCAAACAACTAGAAATTGAGGGGATGCCCATCAACTGGGGAATGGCTGAATAAATTGTGATATGTGATTATGATGGAATATTACTGTTCTATGGGAAATGATGAGCAGGATGCTATTAGAAAACCTTGCAAAGCTTCCATTAAATCAAATAAAGTGAAATGTACCACATGTGCATAAAGTAATGTTGTGGGATAATCTGCTCTGAATGACTATACTATTCTCAGCAGTACCATGATCCATGACTATTATGAAGTACTGATGATGAAAAATGGCATCCATACCCAGAGAAAGAACTAATTATGTCTGAATACAGGATTTTTTTCATAACATGAGTTTTATGGACATGTTGTGCATAACTTCACCTATGCCTTCTTAAAGGACTATAAAGGTAGGGAGAAAGGGAGCAAATCTGGAACTCACAGTTTTAAAAATAAATGTAAAAAAGTGTTATACATGTAGCTGGGAACATAAAAATATTAAATCTAAAAATATTCTTGGGGGATAGAGCCAAGATAGGAAAGGCCAAGTTCACCTGAACTCTCCCAAATTCTCTTAAAAATAACAACTCAAAATGAATTCTGAAGTGGTAGAACCCGCAAAAAAAAAAACAAAACCTCAGAATAAAACAATTTTCCATTCCAGACAACTTAGAAGGTCAGCAGGAAAAGTCTGTCACACCAGGGTGAGAGTGGAGCACAGTTCAGTACAGGCAACATCCAGACAAGCCAGCAGCAAGATTTAGGAGAAAATGAATTGAGATCTGGAGCTCTCAACCTACAGACAGCAGGTGGGTTGGGACAACTGGTCAAAAGAAAATTACAGGGCTCCCTTTGCTGGCACTGGGTGTAGTACTTTGTTGCATTGCCCATATGCAGATCTCAGTTGCAGTTCCAAGGCAAGGATGAGCACTACCATACAAGGATTTGCAGCTGCAGGGGATAAGGGACCCTGTTTACAATTTCAGGGCAGGAAAAACATCCTTGTGGTCACTCACAAACCTGAGCATAGATTAGAAAAACAGTAAACATATTGCTCCTTCAAACTGATGTAATATAGCTTCTAGGGGAGACAGCAATGATTTTGAGGTTCCCTGGCCTTAGGTCTAACAATAAATCAGTAATCCTAAACAATCTGTCTGATTCTGAATAGACCAAAGTTCAGGCAGCTAGTCCCACAGGCCAAGCTCTTGAGCCAATAGTGATCATCTGTTGGTCATCCAGAACCAAATTTCACTCCTTGGTCCTACCTCTGGGCCATAGAATTAGCATGTCAATCATAGGAAGCTGGATCAGGGGGTCTTCTCTCTCTCAACACTTTCCTAAATCCCTTTGGAATTTAGCCCACTTCAACTGGCAGTACAATTACAATAAACTAAGTCCCTTGACCAGGAAATAGTTTCAAGCCTGCAAATTCTTTTGAGACACCTTGAAACACAGGTCTGTGATCCCAAACTTTTGGGATCCTTTCCCAACCTCAACAATACCACTTTTGAGGAACTGAAAATTTACAACCTCCAAGAACTAGCTCTGAAAACAGATACACAAAAATCCTGAAGCCGGGGGCAGTGCCCCCTCCACTTTGGAAGCCAGGCCCAACTTTAACAAAGTTAAAGAAAAAGTTAAAGTCAAGAAAAGAGACTAGGAAAATGAGCAAACACCACCAAAAAAAAATCTGACTCAAAAAAACCCATAAGATAAACAGGAAAGAAAAATCATAAGGGATTCAATGAGGTTACACAGTTTACCTTACCTTGGAGAGATGATACTGGTAAAACTCCTAAAAACTGTCATTATTACAGCAGTTTAAAGAGTTCATATAGAAGCCATGGGCATGAGTTGAATATTATGGGACAATATCTAAAAAAAATAAATGGTGAGTAAGAGGAATACAATAGGAGAAGGAGGAAGAGGTGGAATGGGGTAAGTTATCTTATATAAAAGAGGCAAGAACTTCAAACAGGTTAATCTCTAGTCTGGGATGTTTTTTCAGATCTTCTTGGATCAGTAGAACCCCAATTCTGCCCAAGTTGTCTTGATTTTTCACCAGTCTATATTTTCCCTGAGGTGCAAATTTGTTCTATTTGTGGGGGAAATTGAGAAATTTTGAAATTTATCAACTTATTCCACCATTTTCCCAGAATTCTCCTCCAGCTTGCTTTATAAATGAGGAATTGAGGCAAACAGGGTAAAATGACTTGCTGAGGGTCATACAGTTTCTAGGTGTCTGAGGCCAGATTTGGACTCAGAAAGATGAGTCTTTCTAATTCGAATCTTGGAACTCTAACCACTATAATACCTAACTGACCTTATGGATTTCTACATGTTCTTTATATCATGTATATTTATATATTATATCTGTGCATATTTTATGTTATAAATCTGAATATATCTTCATGTATATTATATTTTTGTGCCTTTATCTTCATATTACATCTCAGTGTGCATATCTTTATGTCTGTTGTATTTCTGTATATACTGTCACATATATATACATGCACGTATATGTTTATGTATATACATATGCACATATATACACATATATTAAAGTTTTTATAATGTTTTATGTTGAGGGGGAGAAAGTAGAGTGTAATGAAGAGAAACAATGGGGGTAGGGGCAGAAACATGAATCTGATAAGATGAAAATTTAAACAGATGTGGCAATTTGTTGTACAACATACCCATAAAAAGACGCTGTAAACACCTCATTTGTATTCTGTGTCAATGTAATAGATGTAAATCTTTCTGAAAGTTACTAAATATACATTTGTTAGAAACTGGAACTGCATATGATCCATGAATTGCTTGTGGGGATTGAGGGGCATGAAGCCCAAGTTGGAGAATAATAATGGGATTTCTGGAAAAAAAAAGAGGCAAGAAATATTTTTTACAGTGGAGTGGAAAATGAAGGAAGTGAGAAGAGCACTTGAACCTCACTCTTATTGATGAGGTTAGTGCAGTCAGAGAGTTTTTAAAATCCCTTTCTGGTCAGCACACAGTTTCTTCATGAAAGAATCCATGAAACCCCAAATATCAATTGGCAAAAATGAAAGTTTATTGTTGGATAGGAAGCCAGTTTTGTTGAGAGACTGATTTCTTTAGTAGAAAAGTCCTACTAGGGAAATGGAGGCTGGAACTAAGAAGAGAATGCCTTCTCAGTGGGCAGGGTCCTAGCAAGCTGCTTTGGATCTTCTGCAAGGAGCGAGTTTAGAAACTGTCCTTTAAAAGGAATCTTGAGGCTGCAGGTTGAAAAGGAAGCCAAAGGTCCCAAGCCTAGATGCTTATGGGTATCCGACCCAGATCTCCTATTGGAATTAACAACATTTCAAAGGGGTGCTTTTTGACCAAGATTTCTAATTGAATCAAAGGCTCTGGCATCCCCGAAAGATAACTTATCTGGGGGGATCCCTCCAAAACGGATCATAGATCACAAGGGAACACAGTTTCAGAGTGATAATCTTAAAGGGAATAGTTTCAGTAAAGGGAACATTTTCCCTCCGCCTTCCTTATCAGAATGGGATCAAAGTGGGAATTATACACACATTCAATTGGGAACAGAAATCTATCTTACCATACAGGAAAGTAGGAGGGTAAGAGAATTGGGACGGGGAGTGAGAGAAGGGACAGTGGATTACTGAAGGCTGTGGTCAGAAGCAAAATGCTTTTAAGATAAACAGGATGAAAGGAGGAAGAGAGGGGGGAAAGGAGGGGAGGAAGACAGGGAAGTGGGGAGGGAGATTGGGGGACAGAGAAGAGGGGAAGAGGGGAAGGGAGGTGGGAGATGGAGAGAAGGGGGACACAGAGAGACAGTCAAAGACATCGAGAGTAGGAGAGAATAGGAAAGTAGGAGAAAGAAATGGGGAAAATAGGATGGAGAGAAATACATAATAATCACAAATGTTTGTGGCAGTTCTTTTTGTAGTGGCAAAGAATTGGAAAAAGAGTAGATGCCCATCATCTGGGGAATATCTGAATATGCTATGGTATATGAACATTAATGTTCTATAAAACGCTATGGTATATGAACATTAATGTTCTATAAAAATGATGAACAGGCTGATTTTAGAAAGCCCTAGAAAGAATACTAAAATCTGTTTCACATGTAATTGGAGAAAAATATTACATTAAAAATTTCACCAAAGTGGAAAAAAAAGAAAAAGAAAAATTATTCTTCATTACATAAGATGGCTCTTTCGTAGGGAAGGGGAGAAAAATCCATCAGGCAAAGACATACATCAAGCAATGTAAAAAACATGCCAATAAAATTTGATTTTAAAAAAAGAAAGTGTTGCAAAATTACAAAGAACAAGCTTGGCCCAAAAGAAAAAATATGAAAAGACAGCTCCCTGCACTGCTTTGCGAAATTGGGACACCCAAAGATGTACAACAATGCATATGTCAGATTTTTTTCCCAATGTATGGATTAGCTTTACTGATTTTTTTCTCTTGCTTTAAAAAAAAAAGGCTTTGTTATAAGGGATAGCTCTCTTCAAGTAGGAAAGTGGAGGAATGGGGGGATTTCTGTGGTCTTAAAACAAAAGATATCAATAAACATGTATTTTTAAAAATACACAGATGGCAGAAAGAAATTCAGAAAAGGAGAAGAGCCAAGTAAAGCATTTGTGTTTCCTCTATGCTCCATTTAATATACATTTCAAAAAAAACCTACACTTAACAGAAGTTGTTTTATGTCCATGCCTCCTTGCTATTCATTATTCATATTTACTGATGTTAAGTTCACAATAAAAATAGAATTTTAGATAATTACAAGGAAATTGAAAAACAATCAAACAATGATTAGGTCATAGAGAATTTCAAAAAAGGCAGAAGAAAATTTAAGTGACAATAATTACAATATCATATAATGAAACCTGTGTTTCAAAGTTGTACTAAGAGACAAATTTATATTAAGTTCTTTTACCAAGCAAGAAAAGGAAAAAAAATAAATCAATTAAGCATAAAGCTGGTGACCCTAGAAAGGCCCTATAAAGCAACAATACAAAAGAATACAAGGAGATGATTAAAGTTAAAAAAGAAAGGAAATAGAGGATAGAACAATTCAATTGATAAAACCAAGGGTTTTATTTTCATTAACAATTTAACACCCACCCTCAAAAGGAACAAATTATTTTAATCACAAATTAAAAAGGATCAAACACAACAAAAAATAAATCATATTAGTGGATATACTACACAGTCGTAGTCTAACAAAACAAATCCTTAAATTCTTAAATATGTCCTTACTTGCAAACGTAAACATTGCCCAAAATGACACAACAGAAAATTAATAATTTATCCAATTTATCCAATCTTGGAGGAAGAAATAAGACAAGTCATCAAATAGTTACCCAGCCAAAAACAAGTCACTTAGTCCAAAATAAATTCATATCTGAATTCGTCTAAATTTTTCAAGAACAAAATAGTCTCTGTTTCATAAATTACTCATATAGAAAAAGATGGATCATTATCCAATTCCTTTTATGAAACAAATATGGTGCTGATTTTAAAACCAGAGAAAGATAATATTTGAAAGGGATTTACAGATCAATTTCTCTAATGAATATAGATGGAAAAGTATTAGAGCCACATTGAGACAGCCACATTACAACTCAATAAAACAGCCCATGGAAGACAGCAATACACTAGAAAATACTTTATACTATGGCAAGCAAAGTTTATGCCAGAAGCAGAAGCCTGATTAGACATCAGAAAAACTATTAACATAACAAAATATTGGATTCTTGAACTAAAAAAAAAAGCACAGAATTCTATCAATGGATACAGAAATAGCCTTTAACAAATTCAATATTTATTCACGATTAAAAAAAACACTAAAAAGAATAGATTGTTTAAGCTCAACATAACACAGCAAAAAGTTATCTAATCATCCAAAAGCCAATCCAATAAGCAACAAACATTACAAACATCCCTACTCAAAAGAGGGACAAAGAACTATTTTATTTGACCCAGTTTGGGGAATTTTCCAGGTAGAAAGATACCGGGATAAGCAATCAACAAGTATTTCGTTAACATGTGTTATCAGGTACTGTGCTAAGCACTACACTAAGGCAAAAGATGGTCCCTGTCTTGAAGGAGCCTAAAGGAATCCAATGGAGAAAAACACAGAAAAAACAGGCTTGTGACAGCGAAACATACAGTATAAAGCGGGCTGGTAGCTGATGGCTCTCTTGCTCTCCTAGCTTCAAGATGAGTATTGATGGAAGGAGAGCTATTCCCTAGCAGATGTTTGAAATCTAGGGATTAATTGTTTTCATTAAAAAACAGGGTTACAAGAGAAGCCACTTTTTCTAATTAGCTGGGCTAGGGACAGTTCTGCCCACATCTAGAGGAAACCTAGAGAGGCCAGCTCCTAAATACTTCTTAGACAAAAGCCATTCACAGATTAGCAAGCAAGCATTTATCAAAGCAAGGCGTTTAAGTGACAATAATTAACAATACTTTATAATGAAACAAAACTATATAATGAATACAACATAGAATTTCAAAGCTGTACCGAGACAAATTTATATTAAGTTCTTTTACTAAGAAAGAAAAGGAAAAAAAATAAATCAATGAAGCATAAAGCTGATGACCCGTTTGAGGTGTTCTTCAGAAGATCACCAAGAACACCTGGGGTAGGGCTATATCAGAATGGGAAAATTAGGGGAGGGAGGGCAGGCAATCTATTTAGGTACAGGTATTTCCCACTGAGTTCCAGTTGTAGGAGGGACGTAAATATTTAAAAAAAAACAAGCTATAAAAAGATGAGGAAATTAGAATCAAATATTTCTCTCAATTGTGTAAAGGGAGATGACATTTTTTCCAAATATCATTAGGCAAAATTAAAGAAAAAATCAAGGATTCATGGAAATATTTTGAGCAAATATGACAGATTTAAAAAATTAAAGTCAGCAAGCTATATGGAAGTATTAAAGAGTCAAGGTGTCAATGGAAACAACAACATTATAGGAAAGTCAATTCTGATGGACCTACATCTTTTCTTCTTCTTCTTAGTATTATTATTATTATAGCTTTTAATAAACAAAATATATGCATGAGTAATTTTTCAACATTGACCCTTGCAAAACCTTCTGTTCCCACTTTTTCCCTCCTTCCATCTATCCCTTCTCCTAGATGGCATAGTCCAATGCATGTTAAATACAATATATGTATACATATTTATACAGTTATCTTGCTGCACAAGAGAAATCGGATCTAGAAAGAAGGTGAAAAAAAACCTGAGAAGGAAAACAAATATGCAAGCAAACAGTAACAGAAAGAGTGGAAATGCTATGTTGTGTGGACCTGGCTCTTTTCTTTTCTTTTCTTTAAATTTTAATAGCCTTTTATTTACAGGTTATATGTATGGGTAACTTTACAGCATTGACAATTGCCAAACCTCTTGTTCCAATTTTTCCCCTCCTTCCCCCCCATCCCCTCTCCCAGATGGCAGGATGACCAGTAGATGTTAAATATATTAATATATAAATAAGATACACAATAAGTATACATGACCAAACCGTTATTTTGCTGTACAAAAATAATCAGACTCTGAAGTATTGTACAATTAGCCTGTGAAGGACATCAAAAATGCAGGTGGGCATAAATATAGGGATTGGGAATTCTATGTAATGGTTTTCAGTCATCGCCTGGAGTTCTTTCTCTGGGCGTAGCTGGTTCAGTTCATTGGAACTGAACTCCATTGGAACTGATTTGGTTCATCTCATTGCTGAGGATGGCCAGGTCCATCAGAATTGGTCATCATATAGTATTGTTGAAGTATATAATGATCTCTTGGTCCTGCTCATTTCATTCAGCATCAGTCCCTGTCAGTCTCTCCAGGCCTTTCTGAAAATATCCTGTTGGTCATTTCTTACCAAACAATAATATTCCATAACATTCATATACCACAATTTATTGAGCCATTCTCCAATGGATAGGCATCCGCTCACTTTCCAATTTCTGGCCACTACAAAGAGGGCTGGACCTGGCTCTTTTCAACAACGAGATGATTCAAACCAGTTCCACCCAGAGATCGAACTGTGGGGACTGAGTGTAGTTCACAACATAGCATATTCACTTTTTGTTGTTGTTTGCTTGCCTTTTGTTTTCTTTCTCATTTTTTCCCTTTTTTGTGCAGCAAGCTAATTGTATAAATATGTTTATATATGTTGGATTTAACATTTTTTTAAACATGTTTAACATATATTGGATTATTTGCCATCTAGGGGAAGGGACGGGGGAAGGAGGGGAAAATTTGGAACACAAGTTTTTTTCTTGTGCTGCAAGCTAATTGTATAAATATGTTTATATATGTTGGATTTAACATTTTTTAAACATGTTTAACCTATATTGGATTATTTGCCATCTAGGGGAGGGGGTGGGGGAAGGAAGGGAAAATTTGGAACACAAGTTTTTGCAAGGATTAATGTTGAAAAATTATCCATTCATATGTTTTGAAAGTGAAAGACTTTAATGAACAATCACTTAAAAATGCTCTCTTCACTAAAAATCAGAGACACAAATTTAAACAACTTTGAGCTATCACCTTATACTCATAGACAGGTATGAGTATGAGAAACAGGTAAGCTTCATCCACTGCTGATAGAATTTGGGGAGGGAGCAATTTGGCAGTGCAAAGTAAATATTATTAAAGGAATCATACCCTTTGATCCACCTGCTAGAACTATATCGTGAAAGTATTATCAAAAAAAGGAAAAAGGATGGGGCAGCTAGATGGCATAGGAAATAATGAGCACTGGCTCTGGATTGAGGAGGACCCGAGTTCAAATTTGCTCTGGGATATTGAACACTTACCAGTTGTGTGACCCTGGGTAAGTTACTTAACCCCAATTGCCTCATTTAAAAAAAAAAAAGGAAAAAGAAGCTATAGTGTACTATTGCTATTATTCAGTTGCGGTTGATTCTTCACAGACCCTGTTTGGGTTTTTTGGTTTTGTTTGTGTTTTTTGGTTTTGTTTGTTTTGCTTTTTTGCAAAGACACTGGAGTGGTCTGCAGGGCTCTTGATGTATATGATTTGATTTCATCCTTCGATTATTATCCTAGTTTTACGGGGGGGGGGGGGGGGTAGGACTTGGATGCACAGGTGTACTGTTGCACAGGATTTTAACTTTCCAGGCATAATATCCTACTTTTACAGGAGATAGGGGGAAAAAAGTAGGCCCCAG
>CM037003.1:8271480-8273980 GCA_020854095.1 Dasyurus viverrinus | reverse complement strand
ATATACAGAGAGAGATTGAGAAGGATAACTTTTTTATATATTTAAAATAAATGAGTTTTTTTCCTTGTTTTTCTCTTCCCCACCCTTCCAGATGACTACCATTAGACAAAAGTATGTATGTGTGTGTGTGCTGATATATATAATATATATATATATATCTATACACACACACAGAGAGAGGAGAGAGAGAGAGAGAGAGAGAGGGAGGAATAACTTATTGTACACTTAAAAGAAATGAGTTTTTTCCTTGTTTTTCTCCTTCCCCAACCTCCCAGATGACTACCATTAGACGCAAGTATGTATGTATGTGTGTGTGTGTGTGTGTGTGTTATAGATATATATATAAATATATATGTCTATACACACACACAGAGAGAGAGAGAGAAGGATAACTTTATTATATATTTAAAAGAAATGAGTTTTTTCCTTGTTTTTCTCTTCCCCACCCTTTCGGATGACTACCATTAGACAAAAGTATGTGTGTGTGTGTGTGTGTGTGTGTGCTTATATATATATATATTATATATATATATATATACAGAGAGGAGAGAGACAGATATAAAATGTGTGTATCTGTGACAATATATAATATATATATATATATTGAAAACATAAATAGATATAATATATAATAGATATATATTCTATGTGTATGTGTGCGTGTAAGTGTGTGGAGAGAGAGAGAGGGAGGAGGGAGGGGATGGATGATCACTTTATTATATATTTAAAAGAAATGAGTTTTTCTCTGTTTTTCTCTTCCCCACCCTCCTAGATGACTACCATTAGATACAAGTGTGTACGTATGTGTGTGTGTATAGATATATATAATATATATATATATATATATCTATACACACACACACACACACACACACACAGAGAGAGAGGGATAACTTTATTATATATTTAAAAGAAATGAGTTTTTTCCTTCTTTTTCTCTTCCCAACCTCCCAGATGACTACCATTAGACAAAAGTATGTATGTGTGTGTGCTTATATATATAATATATACTACAAGATATAATATATACTTTATATATATTTATATATATATATATACAGAGAGGACAGAGACAGACACAACATGTATTTGTGTGTCTACATAACATATATATATATATAAAACATATAAATAGACATATATTATATATGTGTGTGTGTATATATATATATCTATATGCAGACAGATAGAGATGGATAACTTTATTATATATTTAAAAGAAATAAGTTTTTTTCCTTTTTTCCCCCCCTCCCAGATGACTACCATTAGACACAAGTGTGTTTGTATGTCTGTGTATGTTTGTGTGTGTATAGATATAAATATATATATATATATATACATATATACATATATATATACAGAGAGAGATTGAGAAGGATAACTTTTTTATATATTTAAAATAAATGAGTTTTTTCCTTGTTTTTCTCTTCCCCACCCTTCCAGATGACTACCATTAGACAAAAGTATGTATGTGTGTGTGTGCTGATATATAATATATATATATATATATATATATACACACACAGAGAGGAGAGAGACAGACATAAGATGTATGTGTCTGTGACAATATATAATATATATAGAAAACATAAATATATATATATAATATATAAGAGATATATATTTTTATATGTATGTGTGCCTGTGAGTGTGTGGGGAGAGAGAGAGAGAGAGAGAGAGAGAGAGAGAGAGGAGAGAGAGAGAGAGAGAGAGAGAGAGAAGGATAACTTTATTATATATTTAAAAGAAATGAGGTTTTTCCTTGTTTTTTCTCTTCCCCACCCTTTCGGATGACTACCGTTAGACAAAAGTATGTGTTGTGTGTGTGTGTGTGTGTGTGCTTATATATATATATATATATATATATATATATATATATATATATACAGAGAGGAGAGAGACAGATATAAAATGTGTGTATCTGTGACAATATATAATATATATATATATATAGAAAACATAAATAGATATAATATATAATAGATATATATTCTATGTGTATGTGTGCGTGTAAGTGTGTGGAGAGAGAGAGAGAGAGGGAGGGAGGGAGGGATGGATGGATCACTTTATTATATATTTAAAAGAAATGAGTTTTTTCTCTTGTTTTTCTCTTCCCCACCCTCCTAGATGACTACCATTAGAGACAAGTGTGTACGTATGTGTGTGTGTATAGATATATATAAATATATATATATATATATCTATACACACACACACACACACACACACACACACACACACAGAGAGGGATAACTTTATTATATATTTAAAAAGAAATGAGTTTTTTCCTTCTTTTTCTCTTCCCCCAACCTCCCAGATGACTACCATTAGACAAAAGTATGTATGTGTGTGTGCTTATATATATAATATATACTACAAGATATAATATATATTTATATATATTCATATATTATATTATATATACCAGAGAGGACAGAGACAGACACAACATGTATTTGTGTGTCTACATAAAATATATATATATATATAAAACATATAT